>JAKUCA010000107.1:0-27270 GCA_030567025.1 Geotrichum europaeum
TATTATTCAGAAAGCTTAAGCCAAGGAAGGTTTTAAGCAATAACCACTGAAGCTTAAGCTTCAGTGGTGTCCTGTAGAAATTTCAAATTCCAATATGCCATGACAAAGAACTACCTAGCTTAGTAGTAATTTTTTTTTAATACGACCACCAATAAAGGATTTGCATTAGACTATCCAAGTTTTTTTTTTTTTTTTTTTTTTTTTTTTTTTTCTTAAATTTTAAAAAAGGGTTATTTAAAATTTTTTTTTTTTTTTTTTTTTTTTTTTTTTTCCATTAAAATTGAAATAAGGCTTAGTTACAATCTGATTTTTTTTATTTTTTCATTTTTTATTTAATTATATCATCTAGGAAAGCTAGTTATTAAAGTCACATATACATGATATGGCAAATTTGACATTTATAAAAGGAAGTTGTGTACTTATTTTGCTATACAAGTTCAACTTGAAATAGATCTTTTGATCTTTTTGATATCTTCGGTTTTGAAACATTTTACACTGTAAGCTGAGACGGCTAAGCCTACGCATCAAGCTGACAGGTTATTGATTATTTTCTGTACATTTTGCTAAAAACAGAAGGTAAGAAACTCACCACGTAAAAAAACGATAGGCTAGGGCCGTTGCTAAATCATTCCCATGAAAATGTACAGGTTTTGAATTGGCAGTTTTGTTTAATAGAAAGAGGAATCTTTGTTTTTAAAACAGTCATGGTACTGCACAATTTAAACTGCAGTAATTTCCGAGGTGTTACTTTAATATTTCGTAAAAGAAAATGAGCGGCCATCATCAATTAGAAATAAAAATTTACTTTCATTTGAAAACTGGATTTTTTTTGAAATTTCTTCTGTACGTTCTAAAGTGAAGAAAAGAATACCAGGCTCATTATAGGCTGACATTTCATGCGTGTATAGCCGAGTCGTTGCACAATATGTGAACTACAACAGGCCTAGCTTACATAAATGCAATATTATTTTTTTGCCAAGCACTTTTCTTGGCCATTGCCAAACTGTAGTTATAGGCATGCCATCGTGCTTTTCAAAAAACAAAAGCTTCATTGGTAACTAGATACAAGGTCTTGAAAACCTTACATGTAGCTTAAAAAGAATTACAAGAAGCAATCAAATTTGTTTATTGACTATTCCGTGTGACTAGTTTGTTAAAAGCGAATTCTTGGTTTTATAAGTCGTTACCTATTATGGGAAATTAAGATGATTTACAAGGTTAGAAAATTCAGATCAGGTACCAATAATCTTCAAGTACATCTCAATACAATAAATTGAGAAAGCCTGCCAACATTGCATGCAACGTATAGACGTATATTTTATTACCACAAAACCAGTCTATGTGTCAAGACGAAAATCAATTACAGCATCCGTACTTCAGTTCAATCGACAGTCGTTATAGAAACAAAGTCTACTACCTAATATGCAAATTCACAATTTACACATTGCCACGGAACGGCTATACCGTCTCGTAATTACTAAGCTCAGGTCCAGCAATCTGTTCCAAATTACCGAACATTCAAGTTTAGTTTAATTATATAATATATGTTAGTATGTGTGTTATTAAAACCCTTTGTAGTAGATGTGGCATACAGTATAGAATAGAAGAGAGATTCTTGTGTGTATTTGTATATAGTCCTAGGGGTATAGCTCTAGACGCTTGTTAATAGTTTTTTGCTGGCGTCGTGTAAACACAGAATTTATTGGGTGTAGACGCTGTATGTGAAGTTCAGAGGTTGGTATGTGTTTTAGCAGTTGTATAATAGTAGGGGATTTGATTAAGAGAGCTTTTATGGACTGGGTTGTCTTGTTCAAGCATGGTGAAAAGTATTTCACGAGATTAAATGCATTCTCTTTGAATCACACCCGTTTTCTATTGCTTGGTGTATCATACTGTTGTTCTTGGGTCTCTTCCTCTAACACAAGCGTTAACAACTATTAGTATGCTTGCATTATATCGTCTACCTCGTATTATCGGCGGTCCTTCCTGCATAGCAGTTACAAGTCTGTTTCTACGGGCATCCCTTATTGCGGCTCCTCGCCAGTAGGTTTGCGCTTAGTGTTAGGTGCAGCGGGACCTCAACTGTAGGCGAGGGTTCATGCTTGAAGTCTGTTGTAACGGGACCATGCCTATAGGCAGGAAGTACCATGACACACATCAAGAATTCAAATTTTTTTAATCACTGTGCATGCAGATGAGTTCAGGACCAAAAACTAAATAATATGTAAAAATAAAACGTTAAGAAAAGTTTATAATACGCAGTATAAAATATTCCTGACCAATTAGCCTTGGCTCATTGGAATTACAAGTAATAATAACTTTTCAGTTAAGCTCAACACCGTTTTTTGTAGCATATGCTTTCACAATTGAGATAAAATTCATAAAAAAATATTTTACAAAAAAGAATTATCAGATTTATTGAGCAGTTTTTATCTCATAATAAACTACACACTATAAAACCACAAAATCTTATCACATTATGGTAAAAAGCAGTGTGAAAATTCAAATTCAGTTCTAAATAAATCAAAAAAAAAAAGTACAGACCTTTAAAAAAAACTTTTTTCAGCTAATTATCTTTACTTAATCGGCCGTTAACGTATAACAGGCAATCATTTAATATATTAAATCAAAGAGAAGCATTAAATAGCTTTATAGATTTTGCTGTTGTTATTGAATAAACTTATTATTACGAATGTATGGATCTTCATTTACCAAACTTCAAAATTTAGTGCATTCTACGCTCTGAGTTTTAAAATCCATAAACTTTGTTATGAAAAAAAAAAAAAAAAACTTAAAAGAAATATTTTAAAAATAAGACTTAAAGCAATTGTTGAAATTTTGCTCCAAACTGCTTTTCACATTTGCGTAACAATAAAAAGCATCGAGGAAAATGAAAGAAATTTAAAGTTTTTAACGGGACTTATTGCTGCTTGCTTTATATCATCGTTTTCCAGAGAAGTAAATTAGTGGAACTGTTAGTATCAAAAGTCATATGAGAAAATATCTGACACAAAATGAAAAATAATTTTATTTTAAAATTCCTTGATGCAAGGAAAATAACCAAACAGCAAAAAAGTATCCAAATGTAACAAAAGAGCAATTCAGAAGACTGGAAAATTATCAATTTCTAAGTTTAAGGAATCTAGACCCATACCCGCCCGACTTCTAATAAATGAAATTTATTTTGCAAGGACAATGCAAAAAGCTGCTAATATTGGATATTCAAGAAGCAGTCCAATGGATCTTAAAAGCTGTATTATTGAAAATCTATTTTGATCTCAATAAAAAGGTCTACATGCCCTCGAATAGGATATCTTCTCATGAGTTTTATTAAAGATGATCTTAAAAAGGTATGCCGAGTTTGAGATAAACACCAAATTCTAATGCTCACTTTGTTTGAGCTTGAAAAAGAGTGTTAGAGAACGAAAACTAAAAATGACTGGAAAGAAAAAAAACGTTGATAAATGTGATAGATTATCCATGATTAATGCGCTTTCTAAGTCAATGAGCAACTCTCTGAGAAACACATTATGAGACTGCATGATACCTTTTTTTTTGGTTTTACAAACTCAAGTGCAACTCAAAAAAAATGTCTGAGAGTTTGACGTCATTAAATATTATAAGTTGTAGGAGCTTTTGAAAACGTTTGTTCCATCTCATAAAAACAAGAGTTTTTTCAATAAATTGGGCTTTAACAATTTGTTTTTCTTTTAGATCTCAAACTGGATGAGATCATTTGGATATTTCTTTTTTGGATGGTCAACAATAAACAGTTATTTTACTTGTATAATAGATATACAGTATGATTTAAAATTTAGAAACGCAAAAAATTTAAAAGTAACATACAATTGTTAAAGTTGACTTCAGTTTTAAATTTAATTGAATAGAAATAACCGTTTAAAACAATGTTATGGAGAGATCAAAGCAATTTGTTTTACAAAAATGTAAAAGGAATATGCACAAAAGTATTTCTAGTCTAATAATATCAAACCATGCTTTATCTGTGCAACCGTTTCGTGCTATTTGTCATTTAATCGCAATGTGATAAAAGTACTAAGCTAATGGTTTACAGAGAAAAGTGTGGACATGAGAAGCTCAAAAGCCAACGGATATCAAAGTCATAGTAGCAATAATTTTAATAAATAGCTAGCCGCACAAATTAATTTAAGTGAGATTTCAAAAAGCTTTTTTTTTTGACAGAATTGAATGAAATTATGTGAAGTGTGAAATCTCGTGAAACATGCGATTACTGAAAAAGCTATCAAAACAAGCAAAGTATTATTTGGGAATTGAGATCTTAATGGTAAAACTTGTAGAAACATTTAGAAAATATTGTCATAAGACTGATCTATCCCCTAAAGCAAATTATATGATCCCAGTTATCTTGTTTCGATTTATTAAAATCTTGCCTTTTTAAGACGCTTTGATATTCTCTAAACTTTTTTTTTCATTTGTCCTAAAGCCACAGAGCTCTTCAGAAGTATTTTGATATTGGGTCTGTAATCAATAAAAATTCTTATCATGCGTGAGCCAACTTGGGGGGCTATTGAAACTATGAAAAGTGCTTTTATAAATTAGCTATTGATACCAAAAAAGAGTTTGTTGTGTTAGAATGGCAAATTACGTTTCTGCTGCATCTAATATCACGGTACTTATTTAAATAATACTGTGTTTAGTGTCAATGATTTGATTAGTTACGACTTGCTGCGACTTTCAAGTATGCTAATCTTTGAGATCGGTGCCCCAGATCTTATATATATTTAATCTCAATGTATAACAACTTGATGTATTAATGGTAAAATAAAAGTCATTAACCACTGAAGTTTTTGAAGCTAGTTGACAAACGTGAAAACTAAAAAGGTTTAATTAATTAATAAATGTGACTTTTATATATCTAGTGACTACGGTCTTATTGATCATGTAGTCCTGGGCGTTGAGAATTGGAATGCTATATCAATTGATTTTATTACTCAAATTAACATTCTGTAAGTGAGGTTTGAAACTATTATAGTCTAAATAGTTTAATAAAGCGTAGTCTTGGTCTAGTCCAAAGGCTTGTGTATTTGTTATAATATTGACTTCATCCAAATATGCCCTTGATTAGAATTTTTTAGTCCATAATATTCTTCCGATTCTGCTGATCAGATTTTTCAACAATCAAAATTTTGACCCTTGCTTCAACCACAATATTCATTTTTTCTCATCAACAATAAATTTTATGTAGCTTTCAACTTAGAGAAGCAAATGGGCTAAAAAAAAAAGAAGCCTTTTTTATGGAGTTACATTTGCTTATTTGTGATGGTATAAACATGGATACCAAACCCTGACTTTCACATTGAACCCAAAATTGGTTGCCGTTATCAGGGTATACGAAGCAGATAACTACCCGGGCCCACAGATAAGCTCGTTACAGACAAACCCCATATTATTAGTATTAAAAAACAATAGTGTAAAAAATTGAATGCTTGATTCAGACTACCTCCAGATTTGCTTTTTTTTTTTTTTTTAACTCACTTCTCGAAGTTTTTTTTTTTAAGTGTCCTCATTACAAAGTTCTGTGCATTAGATCAGGTACTTATTTACACACCACGAAAGCCTCGAAAAAAAACTGTGGTAGCTTTCGGATGTAACTATTTTTATGCCGATCTAGCCGATCGATTCAAACCCTGACTATTCTTTCGCGTGAAGATTGGATTTTTCATTGAATATAACATGATGATATGAATCATTACAGAGTTTTTTTTTTTTTTTTGATATTAGTTTTTTATTTTTATTTTTATCTCATCAACAATAATTTAAGTAAACAATGAGGCAACAGGTAGCACAACAGATCATATAGGCACAATATTCAGATGGAGAGAACGAAAAAAAATCGTTTTCAAAAAAGATGTTATATCGAAACTAACACACTTACTCGGCGTCGGACTTGGGAGTCTCCTCGGCTTTTTCAGCAGCGGCTTCAGCCTCAGCCTCAAGCTTAGCAATCTCGGCCTTGGCAAGTTCGATGCGCTCCTTTGTAACACGCTCTTCGTTGGCGACATAGTAGTCAATCTTCTTCTTGAGGTCCTCAATAGTCTGGGGAACGTCAGCATTAGAAGCAGGGACAGCAACGTTCAAGTTGGTCAAGTCTTCAACAACCTGGAAGTTGACAGTCAACTTATCGTCCTTCTTGGCGGGTTCCTGCTGGGAAACCTTCTTCTTGTTCTTCTTACCACCGGTACCAGCAAAGAAGACCTCAGTCTCCTTCTTCAAAACCCTGAACTCAACAGGAGCCTCGACAACACGAGCCTTAGTTTTGTTAAGCTCATCAAAAGAAGCAGAAGCGGAACCAGAAGCAGCGGTGTAACTAGGGTCAAAGTAAGCAAGAAGGTTCTTAGCAGTAGCAATCTGAGAGGCAAAAGCAGGCTCGCTAGCAATCTCAAGCTTCTCCTCAGCAGCCTCACGACGTCTCTCTTTCTCAGCCTCCTCGCGCTCAACACGTTCACGCTCCTTACGAGCAGCAATCTCAGCAGCATTCTGCTCTCTGTAAGCTCTGATCTGACCGTAGTATTGATCCTTAAGACCCTTGACCTTCTTCAAAGCAGCCTCGACATCCTTCTGAGCCTGGTTGCGGCGGTTGTACAAAGCATCACGGCTCTTTCTAATGTCTTGGGACTTGTCATTGATAGAGTTAAGCTCACCCTGAGCCTTCTCGTACTGAGCACTGATGGCAGAGGAGTCAAAAGCACGGATCTGACCCTTGAGCTCCGAGATCTTCTGCTTGTCGGCATCAATCTGAGACTTGAGCTCGTCAATACCACCAAAGTTCTTTCTGAGCTTCTTAAGGTTGGAGATTTCGTTCAAAGCCTTTCTTTCCTCAGCAATGCGGAAAGTACCAGCATCAACTCTCTTCTCAAGATCCTTGACGTGGTTGTCAAGCTCTTCGACGGATCTAAAGTTAACCTTGGATTTGGCGGCCTGGAACTCCTTATTTCTGCGCTGTATCCTCTCATCGACCTGGCTGATCTCATTGTTGATTTTGGCCTTTTGGTTCTTAATGTCAGCCTGCTTCTGTCTAAGCTGAGAAAGAGTAGCCTTGATCTCATCACGCTTCTGGTTGTCAACACCAGAGGCGGAAAAGTTCTTGATAGCCTCCTGGGCTTGCTTGGAAATGGCGATTTTAGCCTGGAGATCAGCCTCAAACTTCTTCAAGTCAGCCTCGAAGGTGGCCTTGTCAGGTCTCTGGATCTTTTTGATCTTTTGAAAAGGAACAGCGGCAGGGGCGGGAGCAGATTCAGTAGTCATGATGAAAGATGGCTTTATGAAATTACGTGTTAGTAAAAATGAAGGAGAGAAAAAAAAAAGGGAGAGAGGAGAGAGAAAAGTATTGAAAAGGAAGAAAGAAAACAAAAAAAAAGAGGGTCTAAAGTGAAAAATTAAGGCCCATTCATAAATGGTGATATTATCAACAAGTAGTAAATACGTGTCCCAAATTAAGACATAGGATGATTTGTAAAATACATCTGCTCACAATGAAGAAATTGAGTAACGACAATGCTAAAACTTACTTTAGAAATGTGATTCCTTGAAATTCAAAGAAATATGAATGAATTTTGGTCTTCGAAAACAAGGATTAATTGGTAAAGGAGAAATCAAAATAAGAGAGGGAAGGGCAAGAAGAGAGGGAAAAAAAAAGGGTGGAATAAGAAGGAATCAAAAAGAATTTGGTCGTGAATATTACATAACACGATAGAGTTTAAGATTAACCAAAATTGGAAGCTACGAAACAAAAAAAAAAAATTAACGGATTCAAGTCGAAAACGACAAAACTAATTCAATCCGTTTCAATAAACGGCTTTTTCGAGACTGAAAATAAAAAAGCACAAGCAAAAGCTCCGTCTGGGGCTAAAACGGTGCAAGTCTTATCTTGAACTCCTCAACACATGCGATAGTGTATTACCCCTGTCCTGAAAAAAATACATGAAAAGGAATTACATGGACAATTCTTTATCGAAGCCTTAGAAGTTCACAGGGACCCCATTGGTGACTTCATGAGCGAACAAGCACTCAGTTATCGCCAAAATCATCAAACGTCAACTATAAACAATCAGCCAATTTTCAAGTAGCTTATAATAATCTCAGCCTGGTCGGTTACATCTTGATGTTTTCGTGAGTCGGTCTTTCATGGTAAATCAGAGCCCCGATGCCCTATTTTTCTATGAGCAAAGTATAGAAGTCAAATGAGTGTAGCTAGTACTGTTATTCAACAGTTATTCAAGAGATTTTAATATCTCCGAAACAGCATTTATCTCGAAGCTTTCCCATGTTTTGTCGCAGAGTTGGTACCCCGGGACTAATACCGAATCGTGCTGACGCTCAAGTGAGTTGTTCCAGCATTTTGTATCTATTGTTCTAACTTGATTTCAACACAATTTTATTGGTCCAATTTTGTTTTCTTGTTTTTGAACTTTTGTCATGAGCCAAATAAAACACAATTAAAGATGATGGGTTGTCAAGGGCAAGATCTGTTAAGTTATGGTTTTTTTTGTCCTTTTTTCCCCCTTTTTGAGGAAACCGAAAAATAAAAAAGGAAATAAAAAAATTCTCTTTCTCTGCTTTTTCTCTTTCCATTTTTTTTTTTTTATATCTCTCCCGAACATCCATAAGCCTTAGCCCATTAATTACAGATACCACCACCATGACTGCTCCTGATCCCGCCATTAGAATTGAACAAATCAACAACATCATTAGTGTTGTCCCGGACGTTAACCCTATCCACGAGCCTGCTTCGAGACCTTCGACTGCTTCGTCAACGAACGCCGACTCAAAGCTTTTCGAGGGCCACGACGAGGAGCAAATCAAGCTCATGGAGGAAGTCTGCATTGTCCTTAACTACGACGATAAGCCTATTGGCTCTGCCAGCAAAAAGACATGCCACATTCTTCCGAATATTGCGGCTGGTCTGTTACACAGAGCCTTTTCTGTTTTCTTATTTAACGACAAGAACGAGCTTTTGCTGCAGCAGCGTGCCGATGAAAAGATCACCTTCGCCAACATGTGGACCAATACTTGCTGTTCGCATCCTCTTGCTATCCCCACTGAGATTGGTTTTGATTTGGAATCTTCTATTATCGGTGTCAAGAATGCTGCTCAGAGGAAGCTGCTACAAGAGCTAGGTATTCGTGCTGAGGAGGTAAGTTGATTCAGTTCCCATTGGTGCCTTTTATCAATACTAATGCTACTTCTTTTCACTTGTAGGTTCCCGTTGACAAGTTCCAATTCCTCACCAGAATCCACTACGAGGCCCCGAGTGACGGCATCTGGGCTGAGCACGAGATGGATTATATTCTTATCATCAAGGCGAACGTCAACCTCGACGTTAACCCTAACGAGTGCAGAGACGTTAAGTACGTTTCGGCTACTGAACTTAAAGAAATGTTCAAAGATGAGTGTAAGTTTTTCTCTCAAAATTTTTATTTTCTTACTTTGCCAACCGTAACTTTTCTAACAAACTCGTTTAGCAATCACATTTACCCCTTGGTTCAAGTTAATCTGTGACTCGTACCTTTTCAAGTGGTGGGAGAATCTTGATGAAATCTCCAAGTTCCGCTCTGATGAAATTGATCGTATGATCTAAAAGTTGAACCATCTTTTACATCTACAAGTACACTCAAGTTTGGCTACCCCTCAGTCTCTAGGCTCTCAGAAAAAGGACAAGGAAGAATAAAAAAGCTTGACCAATGACAGGAGAAACTAATTCAAAATATAAACTGAAACTAATTGTAATGAAAGCTGATAATCTTAATATACTCTCTAATTGTTTAGACCTCTCTTAACTTTTGGTCGAGACACGTCGGGACCCGGTTTTTGTCTCTTTCGTTACATGAAATTCTCAAGGCACAGCTTTTTATTATTTAATGTTTTTGCTCTGAATCTTTCTATTGGCGCGGCTATGACTTCGGTTTAGGGTTATACTAAAGCAAAGTCTTAAAGCCCAAGCCACAAATGTTTAAAACTCCCAACACTAAATTATGTATTTAATACTATCAAAGTCAAATTTCAAAATAATTTCCTGTGAAAAAAAAAATTTTTTTGTGTCCCATAACGACCTTTCATTAACTTTAGCAGGTTCCAACAATAAAACATGAGTAAAAAGAGCGCGACTAGTTCAATTGCCAAGAAAGCCAGTATCAAAAAGGCTGGTTCTAAGGTGACTGCTAAAGAAAAAGAACAGAAAACGAAAAAGATTATTGAAGCCGTTACTGCTTCGCAAAAGAAACGCGTTGAGGAAGAGAAACAAGATGAATCAGACGTTGAATCAGATGAGGACAGAGAGGAAAACGCAGATGATAAGGAAGAACAGGAAGAGAAAGACACTATTAAAGATTCTGCTCCTGAAGCTGAGAAAGAAATTCAATCTTTTCTTGAGCTCGGTGTTTCTCAGACGATCCAGGATGCTTGTGACGCCATGAACTTCCGCAAACCCACTCCGATCCAGGCTCAGTCGATTCCCTATGCGATGGAGGGCCGTGATATTATTGGTCTTGCGCAGACTGGTTCTGGTAAGACTGCGGCGTTTGCCATCCCCATTCTGCAAGCGTTATGGGACAAGCCTTCTACTCTTTTTGCTTGTGTGTTGGCACCAACCCGTGAGCTGGCATACCAGATTTCGCAGCAGTTTGAAGCACTGGGATCCGGTATGGGTCTTAGATGTGCGGTTATCGTTGGTGGTATGGACATGATGGATCAGGCGCTGGCGCTTACCCGAAAGCCTCATATTGTGGTGGCTACCCCTGGTCGTCTTATGGATCATCTAGAGCATACTAAGGGTTTCTCTTTAAGAACTCTCAAATATCTTGTGCTGGATGAAGCCGATAGACTGCTGGATATGGATTTCGAGGTGGCAATCAACAAGATTTTGACGGTTATCCCCAAGGAGAGAAACACTTATCTATTTTCTGCAACCATGACTTCAAAGGTTGACAAGCTCCAGCGTGCCTCGCTCAGTAACCCTGTCCGTGTTGCCGTTTCCAGCAAGTATGATACTGTCGATACTCTGCTGCAATACTACATGTTTATTCCCTTTAAGCACAAAGACACCTACCTTGTCTACCTTATCAACGAGATGGTTGGTAACTCTATTATCATCTTTGTCCGCACACGTCAGGACACTGAGAGAACCGCGCTGATTCTGCGCGCGCTCGGCTTTTCTGCTGTGCCACTCCACGGTCAGATTTCCCAGACTGCTCGTCTAGGTTCGCTCAATAAGTTTAAGGCTGGTGCTAGAAATATTCTCGTTGCTACCGATGTTGTTGCTCGTGGTCTTGATATCCCCTCTGTCGATGTTGTCATCAACTATGATATCCCCACTGACTCTAAGGCTTACATCCACAGAGTCGGCCGTACTGCGCGTGCTGGTCGTTCTGGTAAGTCTATCTCTCTAGTGACACAATATGACATTGACCTTTACCAAAGAATTGAAGCTGTGCTGAACCGCAAGCTCGATGAATACAAGGTCGATAAAGAAGCCGTCATGCTTCTGTCTGAGCGCGTCAACGAGGCACAAAGAGAAGCTATTCTGACGCTCAAGGCCAACCAGGAAAAGAAAAAGTCAGGTCGTGATAGAGGTGGCCGACGCGGTAAAAACAATGATGACAAGGATCTGGGTGAAGAGTAAAAAAAATAAAAAGTGTCTTGTACAGACATCCGAAGAAAATAATAATAAGAATAATATAAAAAAAAGTGACAATGCATTTTCATTCAAGTAATTGATATCGTTTCTAATAAATACATATAATAAAAAAATTGATTTTCATGCATGACTGTAGCTAGACAGCTTTTATCATCTTGAGGGTTTCCAAGCAAAGACCCACACAGCCGAGATTAGCAGACCGGACACAAATATAGAAATACCAGTGATAAGAAAGGTTAGCTCATAACAATTTTTACCAGTACAAGTGCGGGCAACAACTGCTGAAACGAAACCATTTTCAACAAGGCCTGAGATAGATTTACTGGCAGCGTCGTAGACCTTCGCAAACAACACGCCGAACCCCGAGGTACCAATTGCGGGTCCAATAATGAAAAGACCCCAATGGGTTCCTAGATTTTCAATGCCCCAAGTACACGCAATAATAGTTGGGATCAATGTGTACACAGAGCCATAGGAAAAACCGTTGGCGGAAGAGGGGATGAAAAAGTAACGGCCATTGTCCAGTTCTGTAAATAAACCAGCCGCGAGAATAAAATGAATGATTGCAGTTAGGAACAAGACAATCGATAACATCATGGGACGAGATACCTTGTCCTTGACAAAATCAGAAACCACACCGACTCCCAAACGAGCAACAGTTGAGAAGGCAATGAAGAGAGAAACATGGGTCGAAACCGGAGGCCCATGGGGGATTGTGTCAATTATAATGCCCATATTGTTTAAAAACATTTCCAAAGGACCCGAGGCCAATACAAAGGCCATAAAAAGCATCCAGGCAGTATGATCACACAGAAACTGGCCTACAGTCTCGTGGCGCTTATAGATCATATCGTCAACAGATTCGGCAATAGTTCCAAGCTCGACTTCATCACCCACATCTTCCTCCTCATCATTTTCATTATCAGTGACGCCTGACCGGGCTCTCCGTTTGGTCTCCTGGGTCTTGACACTTCCAATAACACCACCCACACGGGTGCTAGCAAAACTAAGCAGGCCCGTCAAAGTATAAAGAATTGCAAAAAAATAAAAACTTTTGCTTAAAATGAGTTCACCTTCGTCGTCTCTAAAGAGCCACTGCAATAGCTGGGATTGCCACAGTGAAGACAGACCATAGAAAGCAACTGGCGCCGAAATAGAAAGACCCGGCGACTTGGAATACACACGCGCACAGGTGATCACGCAGCTAAAGTAAAGGGCTGAGGTTGCCGTACCAATAAATACAAACGCCGTCGTGAGAAGGCGGTAATTCAACAGAGCAGTCTCCAATGATTCTGTCGACGCGATAACACTAGCAATATAGTATGCCGGTGCAAACATGAAAATTGACAGGATTGCAAGAATGCCCGGGCCCAGCCGATCGGCAATGTAACCCAGAATGGGCACCGGTAGATACATACCCAGAGACGCCGCAATGCTAATGTTGTTAATCTCCAGCAAGGAGTAGCCTAGCTTATGCTTAAATCCAGGCGCAAACATTGAAAATAACGAGATGGAGTTGGCGCATCCACAACAGGCCAGCGCTATTCCAAAAGCTGCCGCGGATCGCGCAGCACTTACTGTCTGCAATTCGTTGTTGTTGGTAGCCTCGTCATGCCGCAGAAGAAGAGTGTCCTCGGTGAGCAAAGAAGGTTCTGGTTCAGAGTCACTCCTCGCCATTCTAAAAATGTCTGATGAGGTGGTCCGTAAGGGCAGTTTATCAAAAAAGATAACTCACTGAAAAGTCAGCCAAGAGTTAAATCAGTTCGAGATAAAAGAAGAAGAGGTAAGTACCAGTCTTAATAGGCTGGGGTTAAAACTTGAATGATCAAAGCCTAGTTAAAGTTTTATTTTTATTTTTTTTTCATGCCAAAAAGCTTGAAAAGCTTGCTGCTAACAAAATCTTAAAACATGAAAAAATAATGCATATTATATATTAAGTATTATGCTGTAAGTAGCATTTATATTACGGAAGAGCCTGATCTAACGGGGCCTTTGTAGCAGTGACCTTTAGCACCTCAGAGTCTTTCAAAGTATCGATAGTAATTTGATCAGTTCCGGAGACCGCTTGAATATTCTCCTTCTTATCAACAGACTTTTCCTCATTTTTAACCGGCTTCTGTTCTTTCCAAAGTTTTTCTATCTCATCCGTCAGCTGCTCAACCCGAATCCTCATATTCCTAGCCTGAATAATTTCTTTCAGTCCAGCCTTAAAGTGTAGTTGTGCTGTTTTTACAGACATGGGGCTGTTGAGGCCTAGGGCAAGCTGTTTATTGGCGGCGGCCTTACTGTCCTCGTGAATCTCCAACGCTTTGTTTTCTTCATTGTTGTCGTTATTGATCCTAGAGAAACTTGTTAGTCGTTTTTTACTCACTATTATTTAATGGCTGTACGTACTTGACAGTTAATGGTGTGCTCTCCGTCACTCGTTCATCATAGAATGACTTGGTCAAGGGTCTAATCATAGCCGACGTATTGGCTTTTGCTAGATCCAAGTATCCCTAACGCCATGCAAATGTTAGTCTAAATGCAACATTGTAACTGTTGTGTTTTCTTTCTTTCCTCCAAATACCTTTGAAAATTCGATACCAGCTGCCTTCTGAGCACTTGAATATCTATCAAGTTCTATTAAATATTCCTCAATTAGATCATCTAGCGATTTTCTGTTATTTTGTGATTGTTGCTTTTCATTTTGTTTCCCTGATTCTGTTGTTGACGTCAGATCAAGAGAAGTCAACTTCTCTTCAATTTCTTTGCTCATATTGTGGTTGCGAGGTTCTCAGAAAAAAAAAAAAAAAAAAGGTGAAGTGCGTAATAGCCGTTGTTCAAATTATGAATATAAATATGCAACCCCCAATGCCGATATTTGGCGAGTTAAAAAGAGAATATGCTGATGGAAGTGTGGTGATTTGGCTATTGCCTCCAAAGCTGTTGTTCCCAGGAATTGAAGATACTGAACAGCAATGTCAGAAAAAACGAAAACGTTTAAATCCTGTCATACATAAAAAGCCTACAAAAAAGGGATTGCCGGAAATCAAACAAAAAAAAGCAACTTTAATTAAAATGAAGCAAGAAGAACCGGACTCTCACGACGAGTTCCTACAAATATAAATATAAGCGATATACAAGTGAATGAATTTATGAAAATATGTAATTAATAAGAATAAAAAATAAAATAAATAGTTGCGGTAATAGTAGTTGTAAAATATTGTGGTGAATAAAGCTTAGGCCTTAGGCAAATTTGTCAGCTATCTCTTGGCCATCATTGTTGTAAAATTTTCCATTATGCTCAAATCTTTGTTCCAGTTTGATCTCACCAGAAGCCATAAGCTCCTCTACCACCTTGGGATCAATAACGTTTCCATCGGCATCTTGATACACCACCTCTTCGTCACCATTGACGACAATAGATTCAAGAGCATTAGAAGCATCAGTGCCCACAACTTCAGACTTAGCAGACGTAGAAGCCTGACTTTTGTAGGACTCATAATCACTGTAGTTACCAAAATAGGTGTTGCAGTTGAAGTCAAGATCAAAAAACTTGGACTTCTGGCATACACTTCTGGTCCAAGGACTGCCGTAAATCAAAGGAGAGTACCAAGTAAAAAATGCACTAGCCAGGGCAAAGTATAAGCCAAGCAAAGTGTATCTGATAATCTTGTTATTGATAAGTCTAAAAGACAAGAAATCCCAGAATTGAGACAAAGCAAGAATACCAAAGTACACGGAACCGAGATAGTGATGCAGGAACAATTGACGATCCATCAAAAAAGACGGAGCATAGTGGAAAGCCCAGCCAAGCAGATAGGTCGCAACACCCTTATCATATACCTCATAAGCTTCATTGGTGAACTTGGGATAGCCACGCTGCCATCTAAGAAGAGCAAAAGCCTTGAAAGCAGCATAACCAACAATGAGAGCAGTAAACGAAAACCAGGTAACAGCATTGCCAATGAGATAGACTTGACGGTGTTCCTGAGACCAGAAGCTAATACCACGCAGCATAAGAGGCCATGACTGAGGACGAGACTGATAGGGGTGCGATTCAGTCAGCTCACTGTTGACGCGCCACATAACCTTGTTAAGTTCAATAAACTTCTCAAGGAAAGATGGAGTTCTGTATGAGATAAGCTCAACATTATTACCAGTCATAAGTGGGTGAGTGTTTTGTTCAATCTGCCAAACACTGTTGGCCAAAGAAGCACCTCTAACGCAGGTAACCTCCTGTTGTTCAAAACCCCACTTAGGCAGCTTAACATTGTGAGAGAAAAGAGCACAACCAGTCATGGTGTGAATCAATCTAAATTTGGTCTCCATGGCCCTGAGATGAGTTTGGGCCTTGCCTTTGGAACTCCAGTCCTTAAGAATCTCAACTCTGAAATGGTCGTTGGCATCGCCAGGGAATCCCTCGTGTCCGTAAGCAGAAACTTCATTCTGGTAGTCTTGCTCGGTGACAGGAGGTCTAACGTCGTGAGAGTGAAGTCTGTGAAAGGTAAGAGCATGATTCAAACGAATTACTGTACCGTCTTCAATAAGAACTGGCTCCTTGTGCTCGTAGACAGTGGCGTTATCAGGCTGAGTAATGTTCTCAACAACCCAGTTGTTGTTGTTATCCTTATGAGGGTACAGGGTGACTTGCTGCTGCTTTGATCCACCGTTATAGTCGTGAGGATGAGAGTGAAGGTAACCACCTTGTGTGTTAACATGTCTAATGGTGATAGTGCTGCCAAAGGCAACATCAGCTGGAAACTCGCCATGAAGAGGAGAGTTGTTCAAAGTAGCTTGAAACTCGGGTGACAAGAAAGAAGCGCCATCACCTTGTTTTGACAAAAACATAAAGTGAAGATAAAACATAGCCATGTAAAAGGCAACGGGAACACCAATCAGGAAAACGGCACGAGAAGCAAATTGCTTAACATAGTTACAAGGCGTGACGGTCAGATCACCAAGAATCCACCACAATTGCCAGACAGTGAGAACTCCGACCCACCCAATGGTAAACACGCCCACCCATTTAGAAGAAACAGTAGCACCTAAACCAATACCTGTAAGAAACAGATATCTAAACCAGTTCTTTTGCAATGGAACTTCATTCTGGAATTTGACAAATCCATAAGCAGTCAATGCCATAAAGAAGATCAAGGGAGAATCAAGCAGGATGTAACGAGATTGAGTGGTCAAAGCATTGTCGAGAGTCATAAGACCAGCGCCAAACAATGAAGTGATGGATCTGCAGCCAGAAGCGCGAAGGGTTCCGTAACTAAGCAAAACAGTAAGAACACCAAGGACGGCTGGGAAAAGACGCATTGAAACATATGGAACATTGTTAGAAATGTAGTCAAGGCCAATGCTCTTGAACTCAAATTCACCGTCATAGCCGGCAAGGTATCCTACAACAGCAAAGAGCATCTTGGCCAGAGGAGGGTGGACATCCATGAAAAATTGTCCAATGATGTATTTTCTGGCGAAGCCGCCAAAATGTACTTCGTCGAAGACGACCGAGGAAGGCTGCGAGAGTTTGTGCAGTCGGATCGCCGAAGAAAACAGAGTTAAACCGGCTAAGAATCTGTAATCAAGAGTTGACAGCGACCTGTCGGTAGCCTGAGACTTAGGTGGAGTAGATAAAAGGGACTTTTTGGACTTGTCATTCTGAACCTTGGACTTGATCGAATCAACGCCCTTAGGTACTGACGATTTAGCTGTCGGCATTTTATTTTTTTCAATTGGAATTGAGATTTATAAAGACTTTCGAGAAGACTAGTATTCTGGGAAATAAACACCAATCAAGCACCTGCAGACTTTGATATCACCACAGAATTGAGGAAGAGAATTACGATAGAAATAAATATGGTTTCTCAAAGCGCAGAGAGAAAGAAGAAAACGAAAGGGAACAGACAAAAAAAAAAAAAATTATGGGTCTTTTTTCATTCAAAAAATTGGGTACACGAGGCTAGATAAGGTTCAGCTCTGATCTGACTACGTGGACTTTCCCTCCATGCTGGACACGCTAAAGCGTCATGTGACTTGTTCCTCAATAGAATCCGACGATTTGATATTCGTTTGAACCAACTGAGATGCGGGCGATTTTAGTATTATTTCAATCAAAGGAATCTCTCTCATTGCTTTCTCTGAAAAATAAAAAAATAAAATAAGCTGCTCGATATTGAGCAGAAGAAAATATGTTTAAAGCAGAGATATGGTGGTGGAAAAAAACTCAAATGCAGAATTTGAGAACTTTCTGTTTAAAATGAATTATGTTGTTATACAGTTGCCTGTTACATGCTGAGCAGTGTCCCGGTTTTAAATTGAAAAACTTTATTATCAGTCTCGGAGTTCATATGAATGGATCGTTAATATATGTCATTGTAAGATTTTTTTGAATCATCAACAACTGTAGGAAAATGAAAAGGGAGAACAGGCTCTCATTTTGGGGCCATCTTGCTAATGAGTTGAATGTCAAAAACATAGAAGCTTCTACGGTAGACAATACCAAAGCCGTTGGGTCCCTGCGAGAAATACTAAGGTCACAGTCAAAAATCTACAGAGCACGTACCCAAGCAGCTAAATATAGCTCACGGACTGAAAAACCCCCAGCCTATGATAAACAATTTCTCCAGATCGATATCAAAAAGTCACTTCCAACCATATCAATACAACCCATGTCTCAAGCCTATATCGATGAAATGAAATAAAAATAAAAATGAAAATCGAGATAATCGATAATTCGTATTATCAGATAGAGATATAAACATAATTTCATAAAGCAACATTAAAACCACAATTCTCAACATTCGAAAACATCAGGCAACCGAGAATTTAACATCTTATCATGGCGATTTGTTTATTTACTGAAAAAAAAATATTAGTAACTGGACAATAATTGATCTCTCTCAGCAAGAACTTACGATCTGGCTCTCGTCAACCGTCTCTTTCTCTTCAATCTTCTAACTCTCTTCTTTCTCCACTTAGCTCTCATTTCTAAATATCGTCTGTTAGAATAAGAAAAACATAAACTGAATCAAAGATAAAATGATTGCACATACTGAAATTGGGATTATAGACAAGCGGTCTGTGGAGAGAAAAAAAAAAAGAAAAAGAGAAAAGGGAGAGAAAAGAAGAAAGAGAAAACGAGATCTATAAAAGTGAATTTTTCAGAATTGCTGGCTACCCTATCCCATGCTGGTCTTCTGATCAGAGTGTATCGTAGGGTTTAGCTAAAACTACCAAAACATTTCAAGCAGGGTAACTGTTTTAACAAAAATGCTGTGGAACAAAATGTAACTCCCAAAACAGTGTGACTGCTTTTTTTTTGGACAAAAAGGAAACTTAAACTCTTTTTTGTTCAGTTTGTCGTAGACTCATACAAACTTACACTCAAAACAATCTAAAGTCTAAGTCATAAACTTTGCATTCAATACGAAGTTGTTACAAAATCAAACTCTCCTCCAAGGAAGCTCACAATTCTTTAATTGGTAGTAGACACCACCAACACCCAAGATTGTGTTCCATTGATCAAGAAAACTGACCATGGAGGTCATTAATGCACAACTTGTAGAGATTTTTTCAGTATCAATGGTGATCCGATAGCCCTTGTTGTCCGACGCAGTTTTTACCACTGCTAGTCGTTCGCGAATCTCACTATCTTTCTGCCCCAAGTTGTAAACCTTTTCTAGAAACTTACCTCTGCTCGACCATTGATATATATCTTTATTGGAAAGCTCAAATAATCTGTAGGTATCGATTGCGTCGGACTGATGTTTGATGTGGATGTCTCCCACGGCGAATTGAGTCATTTCGTCCATATCTTGGGCTTCAGTGGGTGGCAGGATTTGGACTCTGCTCCAGATACCAGCGGAGATAGATCCGATAACTTTGTGATTGCCATTTTCCTCGACTTTGAAAAAAGTGAATATCCTTTTTGACGATTTGGACCCCTGAAATATATAACGGACTTCGTTGGAATCATCAATTACTTTAAATGCGGGGATCTGCCCTTTTTCGGCAATGACCCTGTAGGTGGTAGTGCTCTCTTCGTCTAGTGAGACAATATTGGGAATGTACCGAGATGCTTGGCGGTGAAAATGACAGATAGCAGCGTAGCCAACCGCAACAGGAAGCATGAATGGAGCAAGTGCAAGTTCCATGTTAATCATATCAAATATACAGGCAAGGATTAGGGGTATTGCAAAAGATACAAAAAAGTATGGAGTTTTATCAATTCCAATTTCATATAATTAAGGGTTTGCAGTTGTTTATGTATCATATTCCTAGAACATCAACGAGAACGTTGTTACAGATCACACTTTGTTGTTACAGGTCACAATTATCACAAAGAGCTTGTTGAGATTGTTACTTTTTTTTTTCCTGCCTGTTGTAAAAAATTCAGGTCAAGGTTATAGGATTTTCTGCATGTGGCTTAAATTGTTTAAAATGCACAGTTCATATTGTATACTTAGGACAACAAATGAGCCAAGATACAATTCGATTAAGAGGAGGCATTTTGTAATCAAAAACCCATCAGATACTGCAAAAGTTTAAAAGGTTATTTGGACCTGCCAAATTCAATTTTTTTTTCCTCGTTCTATCAACTAATACTTGAGTAATTTTCTATGCCAGTAGCCTCTTTTATCACAGGTGTTCAAAAAGTCAGTGGTAGAGCCAATGAGAACCTACATTGACGGTTATGTATCAATTTGGTAGACTTGTAACTTTTTAACAGTAACTACAAGTTGACGAAACTTCAGGCACAGGTTGTCAAGGGAGAAAAAAAAAGTTTAGATATACAATACAAAGATAGCTTGTGGCAATGTCCTAACCATCCCTTTTACTTTATCTTGGCGAATTTTGAAAAAAAAAAGTTGGAACAAATTTCATTTTGGAGTGAGAAATGATAAGTAGCCCAAACTATTGATTTTTTTTTTTTTTTTTTTTTTTTTTTAGAGGCCGTAGCACGCTGAGTATCCACTTTTAACCGCTGGGAACTTAGTTGAGTGTGCTGGAAGTCAGGTGCCCATATTCAATGGCTTATGCTACTTAGGAACTAACTCAGAGACCTTAAATTTTCAGGTATCTCATGTAACCCACTAATTTCAAAAGTTTTCCTTGGATAAGAGTTACATCTCAGGTGGTTACTAAAACATGTAATCTGTTAGTTTCCAGAATAATACGAGGTTTGACCTTCCATTGCAAATCCATCGCCACTTGGAACCAAAATAGCTGAATCTTTATTTTTTTTTCCAGCTTTGATTGTACTGTTGCTAATAACTTAAGACCTTTGCCAATGCTACCATTACAAAATTGATATTGTAGCTGCACGCATTGTCTTGTATTGAAAAGTCTTCGTAATTTAGGCTTTTCAAAGCATCTACAACTACCGAAACAGAGATTTGGAAATACTAGTTTTAAGCCGATGAGGGCTGCATAAAAGGGGTAATTGACATTGGGCAAATACTGGAAGACTTTGACTATGATTGATTGTGATACAATAATAAAAAGTCTAGAACTCTTGATCTCAGTCGGTTGGCGCTGCGGACCTCGTAAATTGGGGAAAGTGTGAAATTCCCAAATTTGGCATTTTGCACATGATATCAACATTTATAGTATATTTTCCTAGACAGACATTGAATGGAATTGAGCAACATGGACGGTCAGAGCACAAGACCTGTTGAAACTGAAGAAGTTTGAGCTGATGTACACTTTATTGCGAGCTCAGAACAGTTATATTTTTTTTCGATATTTTTTTTTTTTTCTGGGGAAAAGGTTTAACCATAATTTCAAGCAATTGACCCTAAACGGCATCTGATGCTTTATACACAAAAGTCATCCCACCCTCACCCTTTTACATGTAGAGTGGCTTAAAAAAAATAAAAAAGCCGAGACATTATGGGCAACCGATACAGAGTTGGCATACAAAGCACTTGCTCATTCATGCGGATATTGATATCGTGGCATCGCCAAAGCTGCAAGCCTGGTGCAAAAGTTTCAAAAAAAAACTATCACTGGTTTAGATTCGCTGGCATGAAGAACTTGAACCAATGAGGGGCCCGCCTCCAGGTTTCCCTTAAAAAGACCTGACGCGATGGCAGGTTTTGGTTATTTCTGCCGATTTTGATCTTTATTCGCTTTTTTATTTTTATTTATTATTTATTTTTTTTTTTTCAATCTTTTATCATCTTTCCTCTCCCTACGAAACCATTTCACATATTGATTCAATTTTTTTGTTTTTTTTACTAATGTCTATTCCCTACTCTACTATTCAGAAAATCAATGCCTCTTTTAACAAGGATTTTGTGAAGAATCCTGTTGGTGTCTTTGTTGGTGGCACCAGTGGTATTGGTGAGCATACTGCATACGAATTTGCCAAACTAACCGTCAACCCTACCATCTACATTGTCGGCAGAAATGAAGAAAGTGGTGCCAGAGTTTCGGACAAGATCAAAGAACTCAATTCCAATGCCAGTGTCCACTTCCTGAAACATGATCTTAAATATATTGAGCAGGCCGAGCGCGTTGCCAATATCATCAGAAACAAAGAGGATAAGGTTAATGTTTTGTCCTTGTCGCAGGGTCTACTTCTTAATCAGCCTAGAACTGAGACCTCCGAAGGCTTGGACGAGAAGTTTGCACTTTTGTACTATGGTCGCTGGACAATTGTTAAGATGCTGGTTCCGCTGCTGCAAAACGCCGCTGATCAGGGCGGTCCTTCTAGAGTTCTTTCTGTCCTGGGCTCCGGTTCTGAGAGATTAGTGGATTTTGATGATCTTGAGCTCAAAAAGAATTATACTTTTCTCCACTCGAATTTTACAGCAGCCAGCTACAATTCTCTCGCTGTTCTCAGATTTGCCAGAAAGTATCCTAATATTTCATTTTCTCACGCCTATCCCGGGTTTGTGAAAACTCAGGCGTTTAGAGAGTTCCCTCTCTGGCAAAGATTCTTTTTGACCGGTGCGGCTTATCTTTTCGCTAAAAGTCCCGAGGTTTGTGCTCAACACCAGATTTACGTGGCGCTTACGGGTCCTGAATTTGCTACTGGTGGTCACTTGCTTGGAGAGCACCTGCAGTCAACCCTGACTGACAAGCCGCCGTATAGCCAGTTTGCTTTGGAAGAGAACCAGGATAAGCTTTGGGAGCATACCGAGGCTATGATTAAGCGCGCTAATACGAACGACCTTATTGAGTCGTAATTATAACTACTCCGTTTGTCTTATTTAATTTTTTTTTTTTTGTAATATTATTTATTTATGCGTTACTATCATCTTCCGAACTACAGCTCATTAATTTCTTCAAAGAAAACCTTATCTAAAATATACGTCACTTGAGCCAAACATTCGGCTTTTTTGCGCATTGGCCTGGCTGGATAGTCTCCTGTTTGAAGGAATTGTTCAATCACTCTCAATTTTAACCACCTCCACGTCAGAATCATCAATTTCAGTTTGTGGTTCCGAGTCAGAATCATCAATATCAATGTATGGCTCCACGTTGAGATTGAGAGGTCGACTATCCTGAAACATTGAATCCTGAGAAAGACCTCCCACTGCACTGCTCGATCTAGACCTTTGTGATGTAGTGCTTGCTGCCGATCGAGTGTTCATTTTCCTTCTCCGTTTTCTTTGAGGAGGAGTTGAATCAGCTTCATCATTAGAATCGTCGCTTTGAAGAACATTTAGAATGTGAGCAGGAATACTGGACCAGTGGTCCCTAAATGGGAAGTTCTCAATGTGAGGTCGCAAATGTCGCAAGTAACGATTTCGCCATGACTCAAAGCTTCGCCATGGATGGGACACAGCAAACATTTTATATAAACCCCTGCCACCCACACTCTCATTTTTATGCTCCAAAACATACTTTAATAAAGCAACATCTTCTTCAGGCACAAAATTTCCTTTTCTGATTCCGCCGTTGGTATGGCCATTAAGAGTAGCTCCAGCTGGTGTAGACTCTCTTGCCTGGCTTTGGATGGCTATCTCTTTTGCATAATTGTCATATTCAGTGAAAAATTCGTCAAGAAGGTATGGCTCGACTCTTTGAGATTTGCATAACTTGATACATTTATCCTTGGAGTTAATCAGAGTCTTTCTGTATATTGTACGAAGAGCTTCTCCAGTCCGCTTGTTGCCAAAAGCAATCTGAGCAAGCAAGTTGAAGTAAACAATTTTAATAGCACCATTAATGTACCGTGAATCAGAAACAGCTTTGATAATAGTCAAGTCTTCCTTCATGGTATAAGGAGACTCCGACATGACTTTACCTTTGGGTGTGCGTTGCAATAAAGCTATAGTATTTTCTATAGTCTTTTTAGGCTGTTGAGACTTGAGCCGCGATATGGCAATTGCTTCTGAACTCCTATGCAAATCTGCTGTGCGCTTGGAAGTGTCTGAAGTTTGTTGAGGTTGTCGCTTTTCTTGTTCCTTAACCTTACGTTTGAGCTGACTTGAAATCCTTCCTGACTTACGTGTTTCTAAAGAGGAAGTTTTACCGTTAGAAGAATCTTCACCAAACTTTGATGTGGCTTTTTGAGGTTGAGCCTGTAATGGCTTCTTCCTTGTTGATGTCTGTCTTGATTGTGAAGCTTCTGTTGATTCAGCAAGACTAGAACTTTCGGCTCCACGATGATCTTGTGGTCTGATTTCCTTAGAGGTTGTCTTTTCAGATTCATTTTGTTGACTATAATTACTTGCTGTAGACTGAATAGACTTATCAGGAGAACTGCTCTTTTGGGAAGCACCTGAGATCTCAGATGAATCAGGGACATCACCATCTGAAACCGATTTCGTGGAGTCTGCCAAAATACTTGAACTGAACACCAACGGAAATTTTGGCTCGGTACGATCAAGGAAACGATTTGTGTTTCGTGTTTGACTGCTGCTTTTATGTGAAAGTTTGATAGGGCTTTGATGTGGATTTGGACTGTTGGGTGCTGTCGCAAATGCATCATCGGATTCGCTTTCTGACGATTGTTGTAAAGCAGCAGCCGAAAAACTGCCGCCAGGGGTAAGGGACCTAGTGTAACCCCCAGCCCGTGATCTTAAGCTAGCCTCGTTATTAACAACAGATTCCGTGCTGATGGCAGGTTCTGGATCAGAGGTGGAAGAAATAACTGAATGAACAAAAAGACTGCTCTCATCACTATCATTTTGCGTCATGTTGGCGTTTTCCAAATTGTCTGCTTCATGATCAGAGTCAATCCTACTGGTAACCTTGGGCATCTCCTTGACAGAATTTATCAAAGACCCCTTGCCAGCCTGATCTTTCGTGAGTATATTGTTTCCGTCTGCTTCGTAGCTTCTGGAGCTTTTGATAACCAAACTTTTACGTAAGATAAGCTGGTCATGCTCATATGATTCTTCAACTCGGCTAGAGTTCAGTGAAGACGGTGTGGATGCGGAATCTGCTTTAATATTGGGCGTGTGCTGAGATTGAGTTGTGGCAAGCTTTGGATCTTTAGTCAAAACTGGCGCTTCTGCGTTAAGCTGAGAACCGGAACGGTCTTGAGCATCTGTGAGTTGAGCATTAATAGACGACTCTGCCAAAGCAGGTGATTGGCCTGTGTTGGTATCCTTGTCGGCATTGGCGAGGGGTTTAGCGGATTTCTTGGGATCTAAATTATTTTTTGTTGGTGTTTGCTGAATATCGCCTTGAGTTTTTGATGAAAGATGCGGGGTGTTAGGTTGAGACATCTTGTTTAGCTTGGAGGAGATCGGCCTGTTTAAACCCAACTTAGGCAAAGATTTTTCTTGATTATTCCCCGACAATAATACTCTCTCGTTGTTAATAAGAGCAGATTCTTGCGGAAATGACTTTTTAGTTTTCTTAGTTGAGTCAGTACTTGGTTGAAGCTCAACTATCTCATCATTGATTTTAACATGCTTTACAGAACCTAAATCAGATCCAGGATCGTAAATCAAATAGTCATCAACAATAGGCTGGGATTTTGCCCCCAATGAGTCGTATAGTAAGTCGACATGATGAAATCTAAGAAAGAAAAAAAAGTTAGTGGCAGATCGAAAAAGCGCAAATGAAGTACTTACCTGAAAGCTTTATAGACTTGGTGTTGCGGTAGCTCGGTTTTCAACTTATCGGAAATTAGATTGAAACCTTCAATAGTTGGTTTTTTCGTGACATGAAGCCCTGATCTTTTGTGATAGACCTCGGTAACGTTTTGGTATGCTTCATCATCTTGGGGAATAAACAATTCCTTTTGAATTATCAAAGGTTTATGAGATTTATTTATCGCTTTCGCGATTAAAGGTAACGGAGCAATGTCTTTTCTGGTCGTTTTAAGTTGGTGCCTTTTCTGGATTTGTTCATTTAGTATACTATCATGGGCCCTCCCAATTGGAATTAAAGATGGCAGTATAGAAGAGGAATTCCCATCAATGCTGGCTTGTACCATGCGTTCAACCTCCTGAGTAGTAATAGCGTTTGGCAGTACTAAGGTATCTGATGTCGTAGAAACAATTTTTTGCACAGTTGTTTCCACGGTAGTTGTAAGAAAATGAGATGGAGAATCTGGGGTCTCAGGAATCTGATCTAGCTTATTAATTCTTGATAAATTCGTAGAAGGTCCAGCCTTAGAGATAGGCGGTTTAGACTGAGGAATTGAACTCCGTTTATTGCTAGAAGAATTATTTGTAAGCGGAGAGACTGTTGGTAGGGGTAGATTGGAAGAAGTAGTAGTGATCATGTTACTTTGTTGCGAAACAATGCCAGGCGAATAGGTACTACTGATCTCACTCGCGACTGAAAGTCTTGCATCGCGATTCATGGCCTGCGATTGTTGAGATGAAAGTTGATCTTCTGGCTCACTGTCGAAAAGAGGAGAACTAACAAAATTCTCTTCCATATCATCATCAATGGTCCTTTCTCCTTCAGGCAGTACTTGTGGTTGCTTTTTGGAATTCACTGAGTTAGATGAGCCTGACATTATTTCTGTGAACAGTCAACGATGCGTTGGGATGAAGCGAAGTATGCCACTTTATTAGCACAGAACTCGATGGGGGGTGAAAAAGAGATGGCTTTCAATAGTCCAAACAAATAATTGAGAGTTAAAAAAGACAAAATCAAAAAAAATAAGATCGTAGTTTAGTGGAGATTCAAAAAATAAAGGTGTTTAACCTGGAAAAACTGCTGAGTAGTAGAGGATCATGATTAATGGATTAGGATGGAACAAGTTCCTGGCACTATTTAGAGGATTCTGTTTTTTCGTGTCTTAAGCAGGCAGGGTAATGTCATATTCACGTGATAACCTACTTCATATTCTCTATTTAAGAATAAAACGGGCATTACACGCGTCAACTTGTGAACTCACGAGCAACAGACCCAATACTATAGTGTTCTTTTGTGAACAACTTACTGCCTTCAGTAACGTGATACAATATTGTTCTAAAGTAATTGTGATTTTGTGAATATAATTGACAATCAAAAATAATTTTTTTTTAGCTAGTGGGTGGTATTTTAACGATTTTAACGGTGGAATTATTGAAGGTTAATTTCTATTACAAATACTTTGCAATATATTCATGAAGAATTCGGCGCCATCGAACGTTTAAACTTAAAATACGCGCTGACACCGCTACCTTGCCAGTCTCATAGAGACAAATGTT
>JAKUCA010000108.1:0-27211 GCA_030567025.1 Geotrichum europaeum
TAAATAAATAAATAAATAAATAAATAAATAAATAAATAAATAAATAAATAAATAATACATAATACATAAAAAAGGTGATGACAGGAATTAAAAGGGAAGCCCAGACCAAATACTAGGGAAATTCCAGATTAATAGAAGTTTTGAACGTTTAAGACCACCCACAGTGCAACTTCCAAGACTTTGAATTGAAACCAGAGATGCGGTACCAGCTTACAGCAGGCGTATATAAATGTCCTTCAGGTCATTTACACGTAGATCATGGTCCTGAACGCCAACCTATTACGCGAAGCAAAAATCTAATCATATGTATATCGCACAAGTATTACTTGAAGAATTTTCGTTGTAAGTTTTTTTTCATTTTTGTGCCAGGTAATCGTATATGTGTTTGTTTGTGTGAGAGTGTATGTTGTTTTTCAAATACTTGAAGCAAGTAGACAAGCTTTGACTCGGCTAATATTCTTATCAATGATCTGATGCATGACAAGAGTCATTTTTGTCGTTATACCTTAATTGAAAAACAAAACAATGCGAGCAAAACTTGAGAAAAAGCCAAAATAGGAGAATTCTTCGTTTGTTTGGATAGAATTTCAATCTATAGGTGACCTAGCTGTAATCTGTAAAATGTCCAAGGCATGCATGACTGCTCGCTGCCAAAGGACAATATAGGTATACTAAAAGCGCATGCACAGCTGGAAAGTGAAGCACAAGATTGACGCCTTCGGCCTTGCACCCCCTAACGATGCTGCTGAGAATCTGCTCTACAATATATGTGTACACACGTACACTCTGCTATATTTGTTTTTCGTATAGTCCTGATAGAGTTTCGTACAGGAGTTCACAGTCGCACCTAGATCGTCCCTATGGAGGTATGAGTGCGGCCGGCTGTGATTGCCCAATTCATACGACAAATCATTGCCTTATCTGGAACTGATGTGATAGGTACATATTCTCTTCTTACTTACCGCTAACTAATATTTTAGTCAGCTTAGTAATAAATATTATTGGCCAATGGTGGAAAAAAGCCGCAAGTGCCTAGCTGTCATCAACTGGACTGGGCAGAGCCGAAAAAACCTCACCACCAAAACTTCAATTACTATCACTACCACCATCACCTACCACCCTCCACAGCCTGTATCACCGGTTATCATGAGAATCAGAATTGCCTTTGCTTCCGGTAAGTTTCTGTCGACTCAATTGGCTATAACTACTCTCTCTTGCGGATGGATCGTTTTTGCATTCTGCCTCAAACGTAAACCATGGTGACTAACAGAAAGTTTCTGTAGTATTTGCGGGCCTGTGTCTGTTATGCACCTACCTTGGGTTTGCCGACATAAAGATTGGGTCTAGCGACAAAGTTCTTCACTTCCTTGCGTTCTTGTTACTAAGTATCAGCTTTTACTGGTCTATTGACAGCACGCGGAGACGGAGCATCAACCTGACGGTTATCGCAGTGTGTCTGGTTATGGGGATTGGTAGCGAGTTTGTGCAAGGAATGCTTCCTGTAAGTATACGTTTGCAGCCCAAAACTTATATACATGGAGAACTAGTGTTAACAATCACCAGTACCGGGACTTTGATGCGTTTGACATTGCTGTAAGTATTAGCGAAGATGACAATAATTGCAAGGGAAAAAATAAGTTCAAATTAGAAGAATTTGAAAAAGATCCAACGGTATTGGCGACAGTTATTAACGTTACGCAGAACAACTTGGTGGGATCTTTTTTGGGAGTCGGTCTTTCAGCATGGTATCACAAACGTAGGTTTAAAAAAGAAACGTTAAAAAAAATTTTCAGCATGCTAACTTTTCTTTTTTATTTAGGTATTCTTGCCAGAAAGCGCACATCGCGTTACCAAGCGCTTCACCAGAACAACGACCTGGAGCAACAACGAGTTGGCTTGGCTACTGCAGACGGGTCAGTCCCGGTTGGATCCGGCAGCGTGTCTGGCGGTGGCGATGATGACAGCGTGGTCTTGCAAGAGGTTGCGCCTGAGCCCGTCAATCCTAACAAGTAGACAAAGTACAAAATCAACAACCAAATACAATAAAAACAAAATATTTCTGCTGCTTGCACAAATTACAACTTGCGTCGGCCCACTACTAAATTACCCTTTTCATCAGTGCAAATTCTTATCTTTAAACGTATTTTCAGGGTCCTCTACATTTGCGATGTTCGCATTAATTAATTCTGGGTTTTTTCCCCTAATTATTTAAGATTTTAAGAGGAGGATAAAGCTATGGGATTCGTGCCGCTGCTGCTTGTGGCACTCTTCCTAATCTGAATATCTTTTCCTGTCCAACGCTTGCTTAATACTGGCAGAAACGAAAAATAATACAGCCATGGTAAATTAATAAGGGGTTTAAATATCCAGTTGGTTTCCTGCTTTTGAATATTCGTTTTTTAATTTTTCATTTTTAAGCCTCCGTTTTTTTTTTTTTTAACCTTTAATATAAGCTTTAGTTTTCTCACCTCTCCCCCTGAAGGTCCTGACTAAAATATTCAAATAACGACTAGTCTAACAGCAATAACGGCAACTACCTCCAATATGGAAGTCTCACAGCTTCACGATCTGGACGCTGAGTTCGACAAGCTCATATCAATTACAGAGCACGAAATATCCAAGACAATCAACGCCACAGAACTTGTAAAGGGAGGCGCCACCGCAACTATCGCAACCTATATGCCTTCTGTTGAAAAGCCTCCTCCAAATATTGCACTTCCAATTCCTCCACCAATATCACCCTACTTGTCGCTGACCTTTCTTGACGTTTCCAACTCTAGCGACAACTTTCCGGAGTGGCTTCCAGAGTGTACTAATCTCACTCATTTGATCGCGGCTAACCATCATCTCACAGCCATACCTTCTTTTATTACTGAAAAACTAACTAAACTTCAAGTGGTTGACCTCAGTTGGAATCAGTTAAATGAGTGGCCTATACAATTTGCCAAGTTACCTGACTTGCAAGTACTCAATCTGGAAGGCAACCCCTTTTTCGTGAGACTTATCGAGAACAACCCGCGCTTTTGGATCGAATATAGTAAGTCAACTAGTGGTGAAAATATTAATGGCAACGATGTCGCTCGCACGCACACAACCGGCATCAATCCGACTATGAGCAAGAAAACTTTCACTAGCGAAACCAAAAAAAAATCAAGCTGGTTTTCGCGACGAAAAAGCGTTGCTATCAGGGAAGTACAAGAACAGGAGCCGGAATCTGATGAAGATGAAGGTGTACTTACGTCACTCGATCCTGTCAGCTCTCTCTCGTGCACGACAACCGATTCGCTTTCTACGTCATCAACTACATCTTCTACCGCTAAGCCCAAATACAAAGTGTCTAAGACCCTGCAGCACAAGAGCAGCGTTTTAATTTCTTTACTCCACGATGTGTACGAACTGGTGACAAAGGAGCCACCAGCCGAGCCTGTGAAGTCTGATGCCATTTCGGTCGATGTTATTTCATCCAAAATGTCTGTGCATTCTTCATCGTCATCCTCTACTTCAGCATCACTTGCCACTTTGACAACCGCAATCAACACCGCCATAGAAGAAGAGAAGACGTATGTTATCAAGTTAACGGAATTTTCCACCGTCTATTTGAACTCAAAAAGAATACCTACAGCAAAAAATGAGCATTTGAAAAGTTTACTAGCCCCTTTCCCTGTTTTCCAACAATTTCACTCAAGTGTGATGCTGGGCGGACTCCAGCGTTTTAAGGTGAATCAGAATTACGCTCAACTGGCACAGGCCGTAGCCGCACACATTGACATTTTCCGATTGTATTATTACGGCTACGTTATTGAACTCGAGAAACGGCACGACCTAGTGGCGTTCCTCAAGCGTGTTTCGGATATGGAGACTTCAAATTCAGACATGAATGGAAGTAGCATGGGCCATATAGCACGAAGCAAGTGGTACAAGGAAGCAGACTGGGTTCAGCACTGTGTGAGGAACAAGCAGCATTCGTTACAGGGCATTACTGACTACTTGCAATTACCGGTTGTACAGCTAAAGCGGTACCGCGTGTTATTCCTGAGGCTGGCCAAGCTAGAGCACACGCTAGCAGAAGGTCATGCTCCTACACAAGAATCGAAACTTCTTGCTGGGATTAACGAACAGCTGGACAAGGTATTCAAGGAGATTGAACATAAAAAACCACTAATTCTGCAAAAACGGCGACTGGCAGATTTTGACCGCGCATTTAACCTGCGGGCCAAGATACCTGAAAACCAGGACCGATTGTACCTGGGAGATGCATCGATTTTACTGCAACGCGAGGTGACTCTTCTGGGCGGCATGAATGTTGAGTATACTGTACACAAATCCAAGTTTAACTTGATGCTGTACCGAGTAATCGTGTGCGACGACGTGGTAGCTGTGATAGACGAAGACAAACGCAAGGTGGTAAAAATGGCTATCAAAAACAAGGTGCGCATCACTCAACACGGGCAAGCCGTTCGGATCGTGTTCAGCGCCAGTTGTGTTTGGCACGGAGCGCTGCGGGCCTTCTATGGCGACTTTTTCAAGCCTAAAACCCTAAACCTGTAACAATAATTGATAGCATAGCTTCTGTAGTGAAAAAGAAAAAAAAAACATCTGAAAGTTTGAATGGCTGATACTTGATAGCAGCAAATCTCTGGATAAAAAGCACCACCACCACTCCTACTACTACTACTATTCCTACCATGGCCTATGAATCTGCAGCTGCCGTCAATCTGGAGTCTATTGAGAGCATTGAAGCTGCACTGCAACAGCTGGGCGATTTGCGTAGCGACATTCATAAGCTGCGTATCGAGATTCCAAACTTTTTACAAGAACTAGCCTTTGTAGACGAGTCGCAGAGTACTCATGATATTTTTCAGGCAAGTGCAACAAACGCGAAACGGTTGAATGGAGAGGTTGACGCGTTTGTGAATAAATACAAAGCGTCAGAGAAGGTGCTAAGGGTGGCACAGCATCAACAACAAGCGATAGGCGGCCCAGGTATGAACGGCGTGAAACGTGAGCCGCAGCTGTCTCCGCAACAGCAGCACCAGGTATCGCCACCACAGTTGGATTCAAAGCTACAACAGAGACAGCAGATTCAACAACAACATCTTCAAAAGCAGCAGGAACTTCAGTTGCGTCAAAAACAGCAGCAACAGCAGCAACAGCAGCAACAACACCAACAACAACAGAAACAACAGCAGCAACAACACCAACAGCAGCAGCAAATTCCTCAACAGGTGCCGTTAAATATGGGAAATATGACTCAACAGCAATTACGGATCTTTCGCCAGCGCCAACAGCAGCTTCAGCAGCAGCAGCAGCAACAACAGCAACAACAACAGCAGCAGCAACTGGCAGCTGAAAAGAATGGGCCCATTGATGATATGAATTTCCTAAATTTTTGATTGTCTCCTCTGCATGGTCCTACCACATCCGTGAGTTATTCTACCCCCGAGGCGTGATAACAGGCTGTTAGACTCAGGATTAAGTTCAGGCTTGCTGTGATATTTCCGGTTCTGGTAGCCAATGGGGCTCAGCCCTTGCCCTTCCGAAATTTTTCAAGCTGGAACTCTTCACTCGTTTTGTTTCGCTTTCTTAAAAAATAGTCATCCTCAAGCACTTTTCTCTATAAAGTCAGACCCATTTCCATTTTTCATATTGCCATCCATCACTATTACTAGTACACCCGCTTACCCCTCACGTATCTCCAACAATGACTAGTTTAATCAATCATACTTTTAGTAAATGTAAAGAAGAAGGTATTTATTAATTAGATTTTACTCACCTTTCCAAGGCCCAGCGTTTACTTTCGCTCCCTCGCTTTTCTTTAATGTAACTCAGTATCGCTAACTGCTCCGTAGGACGCCCCGCCCTGGTCGCCTTTGTTACCGCCGGCTACCCTTCCATCGATGAGACTATTCCCATCTTGCACGCGCTGCAAGACGGTGGTGCCGATGTTATTGAGCTTGGCATTCCTTTCACTGATCCTATTGCCGACGGCCCTACTATCCAGACCGCTAACAACATTGCGCTTGCCAATGGTGTCAACACTCCCACTGTCTTGAAGCTTGTTCGCGACGCTCGCGCTTCCGGCATCACTGTCCCCATTATGCTCATGGGTTATTACAACCCTATGCTGCAGTACGGCGAGAAGAGAATGGTCCAGGATGCTCACGCCGCTGGCGCTAACGGCTTTATTGTCGTTGATCTCCCTCCTGAGGAAGCTGTTCAGTTCCGTAACCTGTGTGTTTCTGAAAGCGTTTCCTTTATTCCCTTGGTTGCTCCCTCTACTGTCAATGATAGACTTGCTCATCTGACCACTATCGCTGACTCTTTCATCTATGTGGCGTCACGCATGGGTACAACTGGTGCAAGAGGCTCTCTCGAGGAAGATTTGCCTGACTACCTTGCGCGTCTCCGTGAATTTACTAAGGACATTCCTCTTGCCGTTGGTTTTGGTATTTCTACTAAAGAGCACGTTGACATTGTTGGTAAGAATGCCGATGGTGCTGTTATTGGTAGTAAGATCATCACTACTATTGAGGCCAACAACACTCCCGAGACTAGAACTGCTGCTGTCAAGGCCTACATTTCTGAGGTTGTTGGTGGCCGCAAGGTCACCCCTCTGTCTATCGAGGAGTACAAGAAGGTTTCCGAGACTAAACCTTTGTCTACTTTGGCCAAAGATAACACCGAGTTCAAGAGCCAGTTTGGTGAATTTGGTGGTCAGTACGTTCCCGAGGCCATGCATGACTGTTTGAAGGAACTCGTCAAGGGCTTTGAGGAGGCTACCAACAGCGAAGAGTTTTGGGAGGAATTCAGATCATACTACCCCTACATGAACCGCCCCTCAAACTTACACGAGGCTCCCAGACTCACTGAGTACGCTGGTGGTGCTAAGATCTGGTTGAAGCGTGAAGATCTGAACCACACTGGTAGTCACAAGATCAACAATGCTCTTGGTCAATGTCTGATAGCTAAGAGACTCGGCAAAAAGAATATCATTGCTGAGACTGGTGCTGGTCAACATGGTGTTGCCACCGCCACTGTCTGTGCTAAGTTCGGTCTTAAATGCACTGTCTTTATGGGTGCTGAAGATGTCAGAAGACAGGCTCTTAATGTCTTTAGAATGAAGATGCTTGGTGCTGAGGTTGTTGCCGTCGAATCTGGTAGCAAGACTCTACGTGATGCCGTCAACGAAGCTTTGCGCTTCTGGGTGACAAACCTTTCTACCACTCACTACATTATCGGTAGTGCTATCGGCCCTCACCCTTACCCTTTGATTGTCAAGACCTTCCAAAGCGTTATTGGTAAGGAGTCCAGAGAGCAATTTATGAAGCTTAACAATGGTGCTCTCCCTGATGCCGTCGTGGCGTGTGTAGGAGGTGGTTCCAACAGTGTTGGTATGTTTTCTGGCTTTGAGCACGACCTCTCTGTTAAGCTGCTTGGTGTTGAGGCTGGTGGTGACGGTATTGATACCGAAAAGCACAGTGCCACTTTGACTCGCGGTCAGAAGGGTGTTTTGCATGGTGTCAAGACCTACGTTTTGCAGGATGCGGACGGTCAAGTCCAGGAGACTCATAGTGTATCTGCTGGTCTTGACTACCCTGCCGTCGGTCCCGAGCTTTCCAACTGGAAGGACACTGGCCGTGCTCAGTTCACCACTGCTGATGATGCGCAGGCGATGCTCGGCTTCAAGCTCATCACCCAGCTCGAAGGTATCATGCCTGCTCTTGAGTCTGCTCACGCTGTCCACGGTGCCCTTGAGCTTGCTAAGACTATGAAACCTGAAGAGAACATCATCATCTGCTTGTCCGGTAGAGGTGACAAGGATGTGCACTCTGTTGCTGAGACCCTTCCTAAGCTTGGCCCCAAGATTGGCTGGGATCTCAGATTTGAGGGTTCCTTGTAAACTGAACGGTGAAAATGTCCTTTTTTTTTTTTTATTCAATTTTTTTTATGTCTATGTACCTATTGCTTTTATGAATCAAAGTATATCAAGTATTTGTTCAAAGAATGAATTGACCATGTCAAATAAAAATGAATCTGAAAAGCCTTGAATCAGGTTAATAATTGTTTCACGTGACTCTAAAGTTGGGAGTTTTGACTTTTTCTATTGAAAAGCACAGCATCGAGATTGATCCATTGAGAGAAATCACCATTAATTGCATTCAGTAACGTCCATCTAGAGTATAGACAATAGATCATAAGCACAGATGAGCTGGCCAATAGTCAATCCAAAAAGTCATAACCCTGCTGCAGGTTTTGGCCTCTCATCTAGTCTGCTCTATACTCCGACCTCGGTGCCAGGGGAGCCGGTGCGCGTGCCGAACCAAACGCACCCGGAGCTGCGGCTTTTCAACCTAACTAACGGCTACAATGCAATGCCCATCATCCCGCCGGACGCACGCACGGAGTACGCCAGTTCCCTGGGAGGACCCCTTCCCGAGGATGTATTTGTACCCCGTACCCTGACCACATACATGGAGCACGAGAGTCGTAACGTGAGTGTCGAGGGAAGCGGCAACACTGACAACGCGGTTTATGATCCGGCGGTTGGACGGCTGTTTGATATAGGACTGATACGTGACGGTTTGGAGGGGTTTGAGTACATGCGGCACACGCGGCGGCCGACGCCGCGCTCTATATTCAACGTTGCTTGCTATGTCACGGGCCAAGAACGAACAGCTGTGGGTCTTTCGCTCATGACGTTAATGCCTGCGCGTCGTGAATTTGAACGCGTGTTTCGTGTCGACGATTACGCGCATGAGTACGCACTGCCATATCTGCCGAGTTTGCGGACGTTCAATCTGCTGCGCACAGATACGCCCGTGAAGGATGTGCGTCTGATAACGCCAACTACAGATCATCAAGCAAATTTAAAGCTTCAGACGGTAATGTCAGCCGTAGAGGAGCGGGATCGTCAAACGGGTCTACTTGTGCGCACAGAGAGTGATATCACTGTGCACCGGATGTGGGTTGACCACGACACGTCACTTCAGATGCGATTTTCTTTGTCAAACAGGGGCCTGGCAAATGGCAAACTGCCAATGGAAGACGATGGTTTTGAGCCGAGTATTGTTATTGATAACTCCATGCGCTTGCCACTCAAGGCCCGCAATGTAATGGATTGTACAGCATCACGAAACGCGGCCAATTGGCTGGCAACTGTGCGCAGCGACGGCGCGCTGACACAATATATCCACCATGAAGAGGGCGGCCGGTTCGTCTCGATCAAGTGTCCGCCGCTCCACTTTGAGGAGGTCTACAGTCCCTGGCATCGTGTGCGCGAGGTTGATCTCCCCGAGGTCAACGTGACTCAAAAACACCCGAGTCTGCTTATGGTTGGCAATCGCAAAAGTCTTTATTTGTATGCTAGTCGAGCCAATTACTACGTGGGTAGTCTATTACCGCGAGATATGAACTTATTTACAACCACTGTGCGCGACTTCCAGCCGGGTGCCGCCTCCACGACATATGCCCACAACACGCAACTGCGACCTAATGATTATGCAAACGTCCGCTTAATGGAGCATCAGTACTTTGTGTTGACAAATCGCGAGGTGCAGTGGCTGGACCTGCGTAACAGTCGCACCCCCGTGTTGTCGGTGCCGCACAACATGAATCCTTTAGACCCATCATTGCAGCTAGATATGAGCTTTGCCGGCAATGCCAATGATGGTCTTCATATTGCAACAGTTTACAGTGAAGCCGATAGCCTGGCAACCACGATTGAATTTGGGCTTGACGCTGTCAACAACATTGATCCTGCAACCTTGCTCCCCTCTCAAACCCACCCCAAAGCATCGTTTGAAGAGGTTCCAGTCATTAAAAACCTGCCGCAAGTATTTTCAACGCTGCCATCTCGACGTACGCAAACCCTCCGAGCATTTGAGTTACCACTTGGTGACATGGGCAACCTGTTGAAAGAACCCGATGATAGGACCAGTATTATGAAAGTGCGGTGGGACCAGAATTGGCAACACGATCTTCGTGCAAACAATACGCGCCCGTCCATGAGAGCTGAGCGTCCATTCACACCGCGCACGGCAACCAAGAGGAATCCCTTAGTCATGGGCTGTTTTGAATTTACCAAGGACTATGGGCTTTATCTGCACGTGCTGGGGTCTGACCAGACAATTAATCTAGATCTTCATGGCGACGCTGACGTACATACGGGCCTGGCACGGTCAGTGAAGGCAATGCGTGGTCCAGATGAGGGCGTCGACCGCGACCGGGTGCAGTACTTTAACGCCCATGCAGCCTATACACATCTTGTCCGCGACGGGTTCAATAGGATGCACGTTCCATACGAGCATAACCGAAGAGATGACTCGCACGAGTCACTTCACGACCCAGGTACGGCTGTGCGCCTCAAACGTCTCAAGCTTAAGGGTCTGCCGCCGTTTGGTGTGCGTACAGTGTTTGAGATGGAGGCACTACGGGATGACGGCTGTCAATATGTGACTTCAACTGATCATTTATATGGTCGCGCTGAGCGCATCCAGCGTTACGAGTTTATATTGCATAAGACTGGGTTGCACTCTTTGCTTGACGGTACGTACCTTGAAAACGCAAAGCAGCTACTTTACCATTTGTACCGACTATGGATGAGGCCGCTAATCAACCGCAACCGGCGCAAACCTTTACGCTATAGTAGTAGTGTTGGGCGCATTAAGCGCGTGCGGCGAAAGCTCTGGTACTATACGGGTCGGCCCTCGATGCAAAAGGACCGGCTAGGCGCGCGAGAGCACATCATCAAGGCAAATCATATGGGCCGCGGCGAGGCCCGGCGCGCCATCACCAGGGCTCAACGCAAATCCACGTTTGCGCTAATTTGGATTCGTCGGCGGCATGCTTCTGTACGCTTCAGGTCAATGGAAAACTACAAGCGTGCTCGCGACCAAAACAAGAGCAAATTACACAATACATTTAAGCAAAGGAGGAATTTTATTATCCACAGGATTATGGCCGATATAATGAAAAGCTGCATGGTCGTAGAGCCGGACCTAGCTAAGGGCGCCATGGCGCCTGATGACAAGCTCTTGGGCATATTGGACAAGTTTGTTGTTGGCGGGCGCGGGCAGGGCGGCGCATTGCCAGAGCTGAGCGCAGATACGCGTGAACAGCTCGCGCAGTGGGACGATGTCAGCCCCGTCCATCCCCCCGGTTACGACCACCACTTATTGTATTCGCAGCTCAAGGGGTTGACTGTGCGCCGCAAGTCTGCTGCTGCTAATCAGGGAGAATCTGAAGCCGAAGGTGGCATTCTGACCCAGACGCAGGATGAGGAAGATGAAGAAGAAGAAGAGGAATTGACCCAGCGTCCTCTTCCCTACCTCTCGTCCTCGCAACCGGCAATGTTCATCCCGCCACCCATGTCATCGCAGCCTGCCTTTAGTCTCGCGCCTTCCTCGCAGCCGTCCTCAATGCCGCGCTCGTCGCAGGGTGGCTCACGCCGCAAACGTCGTCGCGTCAACGAAGGTTTCTAAGGGGTCCTATCCCTTTTTTTTTTTTGTATCAAAATATCATCGACATCATCTCTCTCTCTTTCTTTTGTGGTAGCACGTTACTCGCCATCACGCTTCTCGCTTCTGAGAAATTCAATCACCCGCTATATAAATAAAATAAAAATAATAAAGTAAAACACAAAGTTAGACTTGTTAGCTAGATGAATAGAACCCAGTCCATGATTTGAATCACGCCCAGATCTAAATTTTTTTCTTAATCTGAAAAAACAAAAAAAAATTAACTTACTGCAACGACCTCCGGGTTAACACCCTGCTCACATAATGACACACAGAGCGCAAGGGTGCGTTTGTCCAGACCCGTGTTGAGAAGCTGGCTCAACTCAAAAAGCGTGTTGACAGACTCACGGGCTCGTCTCTGCTGGTACTGATGTTTCTGATCCATTGGAGTTTTTTTTTTTTTTTTTGATTTAGTTTAATATAGACGATTTATGGGGGGGTTTCTAAGTCAATGGTGGATAAAAAACTGAAGAAAGTTGTTGATATTGAGGGAGGGAAAAAAAAAAAAAGGCTGATCTACACCAGGTTCTTTAACCTTTACTTTGGTCCAGCAGCAGCGGGCTGCTTGTCAAAAAAAAATGTAAACAATTGATTATGTAATAGAATCCTTTTTTTTTAGATAAGAGTTACTTGAGACATGATACTTGAGACAAAGTACAGCAGAGAAAAAGCCATTATAACTGTATCTTTGCAGTGAAATTAAGAATAAAAAAATATTATTATTATTATTAAAATAAATGAAGAAATAAAAGTAACTATTGACCCTTTTTTCTAGTTTGATAATCTTTTGTTGGCAAATTAAATCCTGATAATATGGTTTTCTGAGAGAGTTAGTATAGATCCAAAATTGTCAAAAACTAAGTACTGGAGATTACAATTCTACATCTACATAAATATATATATATACGTTTATAAAACTTGTTATAAAACTGATTTAACAAGTCAAAACCGTAAATATAAAATTTATTTCAAACAAAAAAAAAATTTGAATAAAATAACAGCTATTGAAGTTTCAACGTGTGAAATTGCCCAAGGCGTACAACTTGTGAGGTACGCAATGCGATGAGACTTTGGTCTGGTTGGTGTATCCATTGGTAATGGCTACAAATGCTCAAAAATATCACTGCATACTAAGAAGTCTTTTAATTTTTTTGATTTTTTTTTTTGGGCAAATCTATTCATATACCAATTATTGCAAACAGTTATAAACCAACAAAATAACAATGGCACCAAAAGAAAAAAAGTCAAACGACATCAACGAAGGCAAGTTTAATATCTCTTTTGTATTAATCACGGAATTTCCAGAGTTCACTAACCAGATTGTCCTGCTTTTTTTTTTTTTTTACTACTACTTTTGTTATGCACAGCAATGGCTACGCTACTAGATTATCTTCGGAAAACCAACCGGCCGTACGGACTCACGGACTTAATTACCAACCTCCACAATGTCGTGGGCAAGCCAATGGCAACAAAAGCACTAACGCAGTTGGAAGCCACTGGTGCCATCACATCAAAAACCTATGGCAAATCCGTCATTTACGTAGTGGCACAAAAGCCAGTAAAAAATGAAAAGGAGAGAATTGATAATGATAATATTATTAATAAATCTACGAAAACGGAGGAAACTGAAAAAGAAGCCCTGCTGCTGGAGCTAGAGGCCCGGGTGCTGGAGCTTTCAAATGAGCTAAAGGCAAGCAAATCAGGTAGGCCAAAGAAATCAACCATTGTGAACTGATACTAATTTTTTTTTTTTTTTTTTACATAGAACTGGCAGAAATACTCTCTACTCCAACAAATGAAATCCTGCTTGGTAATATCGAGACACTTTCTACTGAGATTGCAGAGCTGAAATCAATTCTCCTAAACCAGGAAGCTGAGGTTAATGACAACTTAGCCGCCGCTGCGAACAACCAAACAACCCCCATGGATGAGGCAGTAATCAATGAAAAAAGGAACAAAGTGAAATTGTTATGGGCAATATATAATCGGCGAGCCAAATTGGTAAGTTAAAACGCTTTAATTCCTATTTTTAAATTTGTGCTGTGGGTTGATGCATCACTTGTTTAGTCCCCATACAAGTCATTGAATTTTTAAAACACAATTTTGGGCAAGTTTAAAAATTTCAATCTGATTTACTGATATAAACTACTAGGCAAAGACGATATGGAGAATGATTCAGGATAATGTCCCTAATATTGAAGAGTTAGAGTCTGAGCTTGCTATTGAATGGAATACAAATGTCACCAAGTACATTGATTATGCAAAATAATCAATACTTTTTTTTTTTTATCATGACAGGTTTCTAGATCAACACATGTATAAATAATATTATTACAAAATTTAAACACGGAGAGAGTTCTCAAGAGCACGCTGCTTCTTGGCGATTTTAGCGTTGGACTTGGCACCGAGGATACCACCACCCCACTTTCTGCGGGCCTCATCGTTCTTCTCACCAAAGTTGGCCTCAATGGTAGAAACAAGGTTGGAAAGAGCGGGCTTGTCAGCAGCCTTGACATCAGTCAAAGCAACAACAGCAGCGGTCTTCTGGTGGACAAGAGTACCGAGACGGGCCTTACCCTTGATGATGGCGTAAGGAATTCCGAGCTTTCTGCAGAGAGCAGGAATGAAAACAACGAGCTCAATGGGGTCAACGTCGTTGGCAATAAGGACAAGCTGGGGCTTCTTGTTCTCAATGAGGGAGACAACGTGGTTAAGACCGTACTTAACAACGTAGGGCTTCTCGGAGACATCCTCCTTCTTCTTGCCCTCAGCAATAGCAGCAGCCTCCTTGGTGAGACGCTCCTTCTTCTCAGCGGGAGTCTCGGGGCGGTAGTTGTTGAGGAGCTTGAAAGCCTGGGCAGCAGTGTTCTTGTCCAAAACAGTCTGGAACTGAGTGAGGGAAGGAGGAACCTTAAGACGGAGGTTAAGGACCTTCTTCTGTCTCTGCAGACGAACGTAACCGGGCCACTTGACGAAACGAGAAAGGTTTCTCTTGGGCTGGACGGCCTGACCGATACCGAAGTTACGGGGTCTCTTCTCGATCAAAGGGTTCTTAGAACCGGTAGACTTGCTGCTAGCCTTGGAGAAGGGGGCAGGGGCGACTTTCTTTCCTTTGGGAGCCATTGTTACTGTGGTATGTGTTGATGGGGGCGAAGGGTCAAAAAAGAGAAGAGAGAAAAAAAAGAGAGAGAAAGGGAAAAAAAAAAAAGGGAACAGAAAATGCGATTTGAAAATTTTCTGTGTCCCATCGGGATTTTTGCGCCAGAGAGTCTGGTGCAGGCCGTTATCACTGACAAAATGGGCTTGGTAAGAAAATCAAGCAAGAGTGTGGGAAGGCGCTGGCCAGGGTTCGGGGGTTTTTGAGTTGTGACTTGTATTTCCAGAATAGGAAAGTATGTTAAAGCTGGTTTCAAATTTTTCCAAAAAAATGTTTGAGTGGGTTTGAAAGCATCACGAAAGAGCTTTATGTGCGGCTTATCCCAAAAGAGATATACCAGCTTAAAGTGCATTTTTCATAAAAAGACCTAACCTTGGTTTTTTTTATAAAATTACCTAAGTTATGACTAATCACCGTTGAATTTTTTCTTCTCTCCTGGCAAACCTTCCCTCATAACTCTTACACCCTCTTTTCAGTTGTCGCGATTTAGATCTGAATAGCCTCCTACACATTGATCAAAAGTACGTACATTGTTGATGTTTCTTTTTTTGCAGAAAATATATTTTTCATTGAAATCGATTTTCTAACTCTTTTTTTTTTTTTTTTTTTGTTTGTCAGATGTCCAAGTCTAAGAACCATACCAACCACAACCAAATCAAGAAGGCTCACCGCAACGGTATCAAGAAGCCCAAGACCTTCAAGTACCCTTCCCTCAAGGGCGTTGACCCCAAGTTCAGAAGAAACCACAAGTACGCTCTTCACGGCACTGCTAAGGCTCTTGCTGCCAAGCGTGCTGAGAAGAAATAAGTCAAAATTTATTGAGAATAGGTATATATAGACTTGTATTTTAAATGATTGTTTAGTTTTTTTTCTTTCTTTTCTTTTTATTTATTTTTAATTATTTTTTTTTTATTATGTTTTGTTTGTAACCACACCTTCCCTTATTTTTCATTATATCAAGTTCTCTGATAAGGGTGATTCTTCGGTGGTAGCTATTGAGAGTCTACTCCTCGTTGGGTGAGAGCTCTCCCTGGTTCTTTTGCGACTTCTTTTCAAGTTCACTTTTCGCACTCGCCGCGACTTGGGAGTCGACCACAAGCGATGGGGAGTCTGTGATGCGAGCCCATTGAATGACTAGCTGGGACTCGACTTCAGGGTCCAACTTATCAATATCATCTACATCCTCTTCAGAATCCTGTTTGGTATCTAAACTAGCGTCAATTCCTACCACATCGTTCTCGTCGTCTTTGTTGACAATGTTGACAAAATTGCTCTTGCTCTCCTTCTCGTACTTCTTGAGGAACCGACGGACATCGGCACGGTTCTCACCCCCAGCATTTGTCTTCTCATTTTGAAACACAAACTCAGTCGGATTGGCCTTGTCTACTGTCGTGATAACTGTAGCCTTTATGTGTTCCTCGTCTTGGGCGGGCTCATAGTGGTAGTGAATCTCGTCGGCAAATTGACTGTCGTACTCAGCATACTGCTCGGGGGTGTCGAGGTAAGTGTTGCAACTGAGATACCATAATTGGTTGTTATTAAATTCAAGGTACTTACATTGGCCAGACAGCATACTTGTGCCGTAGACAAACGGGGAATAAAAAATAAAGGCCGAAATTGTAAAAGCCATTAGCATTGCGTAGAATAGACTGGCAATTTTGGGGCGTCGAAACACCAGCAGACTGGAGTAATCAAGCCACTTGACAGCGGCTAGGATTGAAAAATACAGGGCAGGAAGGTACTCTTGCAGGGACGTGTTATCATTAAGCAAGAACGGGAAGTAGTGACAAAACCAAAGAAGGATAAACCCACCAACATGGTGATCCATCTCCTTGATCCCGTTCATGCCACTGAAGTCACGCCAGCCTGCCTGAAGTGCAAGTAGTGTATAGGCCTTGAACGCAGTATAAGTTGCAAGAGCACCCAGGACGCTGTACCAAACCACAAAGTTGCCAATTAACGCTATCTGTCGATGATGGTTTCTGTAAATTACAATGCTCTGTTTCAGAAACGGCAGCAACCAGCCTTTGTGAGTGTACGCATTGAATTTTTCCTTTTCGAGGTACTCAAATGTACTGGCCATGAGATCACGGTATTCGTTGACCCTATCCATCAACGATAAAACACCATACTTGACGCGGGGCAAATTGGGAGTATTTTCATGCTGAGGATGGTAGTTGGTCTCAACGTACCAGTATGAGTTGACATCAATACCGTTAGTTGCGCAAGTGATTTCTTGTTGGCCAATGATGGGAAGCTTGACCTTGTGAGAAAAGAGATGGCACTTCTTGAGCGGATGCTTAAGTCGGACAATGGTGTTGAGCGCTCTCCATTCTTTTTGGGAAATTCCTTCCTGAGACTCGGTTGATACAATCTCTAACTGCCAAAGATCATTTAGGTCACCAGGATAGCCATCGGCGCCGTAGGCCGTGACTTCAAATTGATAGTCATTGTCAGTGACCGGCGCATGCTGGTCGTGGGTGTGGAGGCGACGGCCAGATTGAAAGTGTCTGAGCTTAATGTATGCTTCGTCGTTTAGGGGATGAAAGGGCTCGGCATGCGGGTTGCCAGCAGATACCGAGACATTCTCTACAAACCAGATGTTATTAAGGTCCCGGTAACCGTAACCAGTCACTTGCTGCTGGCGCGATCCACCCGTGTAGAACACGTCATGTGAGTGGAGATAAACGTGGGTTTTCACATGCCGGAGAGAAATCAGGCTTCCCACCCCCACTGGCGAAACAACTTGTTCATTGGGAAAGTTGATGAAGGAAGACTGGAACTGCCCACTCACAAAGGGAGTACCTTCACCGGTACCTGGAAGCATGTTAAGATGAACGGCAGTGGTGATGACCAAAAACAGGTATGGGACGAAGTAGAAGTAAATGACCCTGAACCCCGCATTGAAAGTAAATCTGACGAAGGGGAAGCGCTGCTTGATATCGCCAAACGACCACCAGAGCTGATAAGAAGAGGCCAGAAACACCCAAATGACGGTGTACCAGCCTTCAGCCTTGCTGCTGACTAGGGCGCCGAGCGTCAGGCCTAACAACGACGCCACGGCGTGCCATTTGAGCCCCAGCGGCTGTTGAAGTTCAAGTAGTTTCCAAAGATAGACAGTAACCCCAAGGAAAAAAAGCGAGACGGGCTCGGCAAAAATATATCTATGCTGGACGGCAAATGAGGATTCAAAAGCGACCAGTATGGCCCCGACGGTTGCGCTACGCCGGCCCATACCGGTAAGCTTAAGGGTCAGAAAGGTCAAGATAACTACTGCAACGCCCAGCAGCGCAGAGAACACTCTGAGCTCGAAATACGGGTATACATGGCCAATGTAGGAATTGAAACGAGAAAAGTCAAATTGGCCGGGGTAGCCAACTAAATTCGCGACGTAGTAGTAAATCATTGGCACTAAGGGAGGCTGTGAGTCGTAGAAAAATCGGCCGGTCATGTAGTTGTTAATTCTCGATCCGATAATGGCCTCCTCGTGAACCACTTCCGGTGGGTTGGAAATGTTCCAAAGACGGGCAATCAGCGTGATTATAGTAAGAACAACCAGTGAGGTAAAGTCCTCGGCAGAAAGCGAGACATTGTCTCTGAGGACCTGGGGAACATCAGTAGTAAGAGTCTGGCCAGGCTTCCAAAGGCCTAGTAGGAAGCCAGTTCCAGTTGCAACGTAGGCAGGGCGAGTTTGATGGCGAGCTTCGTCTAGCTCGTGTTCTTCCAATCTGGCTTTTTCTGATAGTGAAGACTCACTGAGATGAGACATGATGAATTGGGTTACGTGGGGGTAAAAATAGGATAGAGAAACTGACAGGAGTGGGGAGAATGCAGTTAAAAGAAGGTGCAGTTCGCGTTTCTTGACAAGTGCCGTGCAACTGACAGAGAATCTATAAGTCTATCAAGCAATGTAGAAAAGAAAAAAAAAGAAGAGGGAGAAGAGTAGTATATAAACGCTTCTTCAAGACATGAAGTTCATGGAAAGGGCTGGCGTTGACATCGAAGGTTCGGCTGTGAGGGGCATTTTCAGGCTTTGGCGTTTAGAATTTTTTTGGGGTTTGTTTATGGGGCTTTTTGGGCCGTGGAATTTCATGTGAGTGTCAGCCGTGCGAGGTGAAAAATCGGGCATTTTGAAGATAAACTTGAACTCTCCAATAGCAACAAACCAGCGCAAAGTTGTACAAAAATAAGAAAAATAAAAGAACGGCGCTGTTCCAAGACAGTTCTTTGTACCTGAAAATGCATGGCCTTTGGCTGGTAATTCCAAACAGCCGTATGTTTATTACGAAACTGTGCTCCTTTCTGACTTGAATACTTTATTTTTATCGTTCATTTTCTAACAAGATCATCACCATGGAGAAACTACCTGGGTTAGATACAACAACGTAAAAACAGCAGGTATTTTCTTACAATTTTACTATGTTTAAACATTAGTATTTTATTTAATTCTATATCCTGCTTGTTTTCTGTGACCCGAGATACCACTGCTGTGTTCCGCACTACGCGTGGTCTCCGCTGGTCCCGTGACCGCCCGTTGGAACTCTATCAACCCTAACCCGTTATTACTCGAAACTTCCCAACTGCCGAAAAAAAAAAAATTTCCAAAAAATTTTCTGTTTCATTCTCTCTTTTCCCGTTCCTTAGCTCCCATCATCATCGCCAAGTCTATTGATTGGTATTCTTTTTATATATAGTTCAGAGTATCTGTTCTGAATTTCCAGAAATATTAAAGACCATCATCAATATACATTCTCGACACTGATCAAAAATGGATATCTCGTATCCAGTTGGTGCTGAAATCACGTCCGTTGACTTCGGTTTTCTGAAACCCAAGGACATTAAACGTCTTTCAGTCAAACAAGTCACTTCGCCTCAGACATTCGACAGTTTAGATCACCCCGTAGCTGGTGGTCTTTATGATGCTTCGCTTGGTGCTTTTGGCCGCAACTTGTAAGCTTTTTTTTTTCTATTTTAGCACAATTCCTTTTGTTTGCTGTTTGCTAACATTATTAGGTGTTCGACATGTGGTTTAGACGACAGATACTGCCCGGGTCATTTGGGCCATATCGAATTGCCCGTGCCAGTGTACAATCCTCTTTTCTTTCCTCAGCTGTTTGTCTTTCTTAGATCAACCTGTGTATTTTGTCACCACTTCAAACTGAAGGCCGATGTGGTTCACAGATTCGAATGCAAACTCAAACTTTTGCAGTACGGTCTTACGCTTGAGGCAAGTGAAATCGATAACTTTCAGATTGGCCAGACCGTCGAAAAGGGTGAGGATCTTATGGATGCCGTCGAAATTGAGCTTGCCAACAAGACCGAAACTGCTATGAACGAACAGTCTCTCATTGAGAAGCGGGAAAAGTTTGTGAAACAGGCCATTGCTCAGGCAATCGCTGAGGGCAAGACTACCGAGAACGGTATCCAAACCGCTTCCATCCTCGAAGAGAGAAAGAAGATTTTGCACGGCTTTTATGTCGAAGTTCGCTCTCGCGTCAAGTGTGACAACTGTAGCATGGTTTGCCCCAAATACAGAAAGGATGGCTTTGAGAAGATCTTTGAGCTCCCTCTGAATCCTGCCGACCAGCAGAAAAACAATATCAAAAACCAATTCAAGAGAAAGAGACAAGTCATCTCTGGCGACTACCCTAAGGGTAAGGAGCCTCCTTCTGACGACAATACCCATACTTCCGACCACAACAAGTCCAACAGCACTCGTTACGTTCTTTCTGTTGAGGTTCTAAATCTGCTTCGCTCTTTGTTCAGAGAGGAAGCCAGTATCTGCTCTGTTCTGTTTAACGTGAGACCTAACCACCAGAACCCTCCCACTGCCGACATGTTTTTCATTGAAAACCTGGTTGTCCCTCCCACTAGATTTAGACTGCCTTCTCAGCTTGGTGATGAGATTCATTCCAACCCCCAGAACGACTTGCTTATTAACGTTCTCAACACTGCTATTAGAGTGAGAGATCTTAACGCCCGTATGAACGAGTTCAAAGCCAATAACGTTCATGGTGAGGAAAGAAAGCTGGCCTTCTCCTACCTGATGAATGCTCTGGTCACCATTCAGGGTAACGTCAACGCATTCATTGATTCCACAAAGGCTCCCAACAGCGCCGGCAACAATCCTCTCCCCGGTATTAAGCAGGCCCTGGAAAAGAAGGAAGGTCTTTTCAGAAAGAACATGATGGGTAAGCGTGTCAACTACGCTGCCCGTTCCGTCATTTCTCCTGATCCCAACATTGAAACAAACGAGATTGGTATTCCTCCTGTGTTTGCTGTCGGTCTCACCTACCCTGAACCCGTAACTTCTTTCAACTTCCATGAGATGCGTCAGGCTGTTATCAACGGTCCCACCGTTTGGCCTGGTGCTGTTTCCATCAAGAACGAGGATGGCTCCATGGTTGACCTTTCTCGTATGCCTTTGGACAAGAGAACTGCATTGGCTAACCAGCTGCTTACCCCCACTAGCGGCTACAGTGTTGTCAATAAGAAGGTCTACCGTCATATTCGTAACCATGATGTTGTTCTCATGAACCGTCAGCCCACTTTGCATAAGGCTTCCATGATGGGTCACAAGGTCCGCGTCCTTCCTGGAGAGAAGACTCTCCGTCTGCATTACGCTAACACTGGTGCTTACAATGCCGATTTCGATGGTGATGAAATGAACATGCATTTTCCCCAGACTGAGACTGCTAGAGCCGAGGCTTTGTTGATTGCCAACACCGACTCTCAGTATCTCACTCCTACTTCTGGTAAACCTCTTCGTGGTCTTATTCAGGATCATATCTCTGCTGGTGTTCTCTTGACCAGCAAGGATACTTTCTTTACCCGTGAAAACTACCAGCAACTCGTCTACGGCTGTCTGCGCCCTGAGGATGGTCACACTACCTCTGGTAAAATCATCACTATCCCTCCTGCTATTATGAAGCCTGTGCCAATGTGGACTGGTAAGCAAATTATTACCACAGCTCTCCTCAACATTAAGCCTCTTGATAGAGAAGGTCTTAATTTGCAATCTAAGAACAAAATTAAGAACGATTACTGGGGCCTCCACTCTACTGAAAACGACGTCATTTTCAAGAATGGTGAGCTTGTTTGTGGTATCCTGGATAAGTCACAGTATGGTGCGGCCGACTACGGTCTTGTGCACTCCATTCACGAAATCTACGGTGCTCATAGTGCTGGATCTTTCCTTTCGGTTCTTGGCCGTCTTTTCACTCGCTACACTACTTCTATTGGTTTCACCTGTGGTATGGATGATCTTCATCTGACTGCTGAGGGTGATAGATGGAGAAGAGAAATTCTTTCTACCGCTGCCGATGTTGGTCGCAAGGCTGCTGCTGAGGTCACCAACTTGGATCCTAATGTCAAGGAAACTGACCCTGAGTTTAGAAAGCGTCTTGAAGAGATTCTCCGTGATGACAACAAGCTTGCTATTCTTGATGCTATTACTCAATCTAAGGTCAATGCTGTTGCTTCTAGCGTTGTGTCTAAGTGTGTCCCCGGTGGTACTGAGAAGCGTTTCCCTGTCAACTCTATGCAGTCCATGGCCCTGTCTGGTGCCAAGGGTTCTAACGTTAACGTTTCCCAAATTATGTGTTTGCTCGGACAGCAGGCCTTGGAGGGTCGTCGAGTCCCTGTTATGGTTTCTGGTAAGACTTTGCCTTCGTTTAAGCCTTTTGATACTCAGGCTCGCGCTGGCGGTTATATTTCTGGTCGTTTCTTTTCTGGTATCAAGCCTCAAGAGTACTACTTCCACTGTATGGCTGGTCGTGAAGGTTTGATTGATACTGCCGTCAAGACCTCTAGATCTGGTTACCTGCAGAGATGTTTGATTAAGCAGCTCGAGGGTGTGCAAGTCAACTATGACAACTCTGTTCGTGATTCTGATGGTACTCTGATTCAGTTCATGTATGGTGGTGATGCCGTGGATGTCATTAGAGAGTCGCACTTGACTAAGTTCCAGTTCTGTCTCAACAACTATGAGTCTCTCTTGCAGAAGCACCAGCCTGGTGAACTTGCTGAGAACCTTGACATTGACTCTGCTATTGAGTATAACAAGAAGGTTAAGAAGTACAACAAGAAGCATGCTGATGAGCCACACTACATTCAGTCGGCCAAGTATGACCCTGTTGTTTCCAAATACAATCCTTCCAGATGTCTTGGTAGTGTTTCCGAGGTGTTTGATCAAAAGCTCGAGGAGTTTATCAAGAGTAACCCGCAGGCTTTTATCTCCAAGAAGGAGGCCAAGGCTGGTGCCAAGGGTGTTCTCGAGAAGCACTTCCGTTCTCTCATGCATCTCAAGTACATGCAGTCCACTGTTGACCCTGGTGAGGCTGTCGGTATTATTGCATCAGAGTCTATTGGTGAGCCCTCTACTCAGATGACCCTGAACACTTTCCATTTTGCTGGTCACGGTGCCGCTAACGTCACTCTCGGTATTCCGCGTATGAGAGAAATCATTATGACTGCCAGTGCCAACATCAAGACTCCTCAAATGACATTGCCTATCAAGGATGACATTAACGATAGCCAGGCCGACGTTTTCTGCAAGAACGTTGCCAAGATCACCCTTTCTGAGATTGTCGACAAGGTTACTGTTACTGAGAGTGCTGGTTCCAACAAGACTGGCCCTACTAGAGCTTACGACATCAAGTTGAAGTTCTACACCCGTGAAGAGTACGAGTCCGAGTACGATATCTCCCAGGCTCAGCTCGAGAACTGTCTCACTTCCAGCTTCCTCGGCGAGCTGATCAGTGCTGTCGGTAAGGAGATCAGAAAGTCTAGCACTGTTAATGTTGGCCAGGCTCTCCCCGCTCTTGACAGTATTACCAGCAAGACTGCTGTTAACGACGACTCTGACGATGAGGAGGATGCTGATGATGAAAAGGCCAAGTCCAACACTAAGCAGTCTGTCTCTTATGATGGTCCTGACGACGAGGAGCTTGAGATTATGGAGAAGGCGCAGCGTACTTCTGATGAAGAGGACTCCGACTCTGACTCTGACAGCTCTGACGAAGACAGTGATGTCGAGATGGATAACACCAGCGCCAAGCACAGAGAACAGAGTGTTATCGGCAAGTACAGTACTTGTACCAAGTTTGCCTTTGATGACGTTGATGGTGAGTCTTGCGATCTGAGACTTGAGTACCGCTCCGACGTTAGCAAGATTCTCATGGTTAACATCATTGAGAACATTTGCCGCAAGGTTGTTGTCCGCCAGATTCCCGGCATTGGTAGATGTCTGCATCCCGCTCCCGAGCAGCACGGCGGTAAGCGCGTCTTGGTCACTGAGGGTGTCAACTTCCACTCCATGTGGGAGGAGGATGCCTTTATTGATGTCAACGCCATCACCGCTAACGACGTTGTCGCTGTTCTCAAGACCTATGGTGTCGAAGCTGCCCGCAACACCATTGTGCGTGAAATTAACAACGTTTTCCAAACGTATGCTATTTCCGTCAACTCTAGACATTTGGATTTGATTGCCGATATGATGACGCGTGAAGGTACCTATTTGCCTTTCAACAGACAAGGTGTTGACTCTGGCACCTCGCCATTCATGAAGATGTCCTTCGAGACTACCTGTCAGTTCTTGACAAAGGCGGTCCTTGAGTCTGATGTCGACAACCTGGTGTCACCCAGTTCCAGAATTGTGCTGGGTAAATTGTCAAAGGTTGGTACCGGTTCGTTCGACGTGCTGACGCCCGTTGCGACAGGCCTGTAGGCTTTAAGACGATGTTATGTGTGATACCTTTTTATTGTTTCTTTATATATTATTTTCTTTTTTTTTTCGTTCTGTATTTAGTATAGATTTTATTAGTGTAATTAGTCGTGTTTTCTTCTTGACTCGTCGAGCATTGATCCTGTTGCCTCTGTGGGGTCCTTGTTTTTCAATTTCTGCCCTGTCTGAGCTAATGATTTGCCCTTACCCTGTGAGGCCCTTTTTTGTTTCTGGTTTTTCATCTCCTCTTTGTCAAACCATCTTCTCCAGCACTAACATCCTCTTGATTACCATCACAAATGACTACCATAGAGGCCGTTTACATTATAGATATTAATGGGTAGGTATATTCTACGGTAATTGCTTGTGGGTGGATGCTGTTTTGAGTTTTTCGACCTCGTTTTTCTTTCATATCTTTTTTCTGTTACTAACACACACTTGTGCGCTTCGTGTAGACAGGTAGTACTAGACTACCCGGCGTCTGCCACGCCGCCCAAAATTAACACGCTGATCCCATATGTCATCAGCTCGGAGGATGGATCAGTTTTAAGTCCTAGCAAGGATACAGCTACTGCTGCTTTTGCTATTGCTGCCACCAGTGCATCGTCTGCGGCATCGCAGCTTCAACCACCCATTATTGAGCTCTCCTCCTCGCGGCTCCTATTTCATCAAAAGCACGGCAACATAATTTTTCTACTGCCCTGTTCGTCGACAACACCAGCGTTGCTTCCGTTTGAGTTTCTGGCACGCCTTGTTGACGTGCTCGAGGCCTACCTCACTGCGCCGCTGATCCCGACCAAGATTGAGATGAATTACGATACCGTCTCGCTCATCCTCAGCGAGATGCTCGATGGCGGGGCCCCATACCAGACCGAGCCAGACATGGTCCGTGAGTATGTGCAACCAGCTGGTGCCATTGCAAAGTTCCTGTCATCCACACCCAACTGGCAGTCGTCGCCCTCGGGATCAGCTCCCGTTGGCAGCGGTGGCCTGCTCGCGGGGGCATCATCGCTTAATAGCATTGACCTTGAAGCAGACCAAACACCATGGCGGCGGTCGAACGTGCGATACACGAAAAACGAGTTGTTTGTGGACATTGTTGAGACTATCAATTTAATTGTGCCACCAGCCCGGCGTGCTGGTGCGCAGTATGCAGGCTCGGTGTCGTCGTCGTCGGCTTTCTACACCAACCACCAGCCGCAGCCAGCTGCCCGGGGCAAGCCGCTTGTTGCGCGGGTTGATGGCCGCATTTTTATCAACTCGCATCTCTCGGGCGTTCCCGACATCAACCTCGTGCTAGCAACCGGTAAACGTGTGCTTGAATACCCCACGTTTCATCCCTGCGTGCGCACAGAAGAGTCTGATGTTGGCAAGGGTGGCAGTGCCACAAGTTCTTACTCGTTTATCCCGCCGGATGGCAAGTTTCTACTAGGAAGCTACTCTATCGAGAGCGTTGAACCAAATCTTGTTCAGGCAGAACTGCGCACAGGGCTCGGCGTAACCAGGACGGAGTTTGAGGTACGCGTGTGGACGGCCATATCACGCGATACCGAGAACGTGGAGGCGCTGAGCGTGCGCATCGTGTGTGATAGTAGCCGTACCAAGGCCATCAAGACGTTGCGCGTGTCGACGGGCGACTTTGTGTTCACAGGCGCAGGTGCCGGGGAATGGCGCTTTGCGGGAAAGACGCCGCTAGGCTGGAATGCCACGCTGCGCGGCGTGCTAGTGCACGAAGATGACAACGCTGGCGATCATGCATACGAAGAAGAACAGGCACAATCACACGTCTCGCTCTCACCGTCTCTTGACGAGTACGTTCCCAAAAAGAGTAAATCAAAAAAGCACAATAGCAGCAGCGGCGACCCCATCGTGACCAAAACGAAAAAGAAGAAATCCAAGAAGGCTACAGCTGCGCTCCTTGGTGACAATGATAATAACAGTAGCGGTGACAGTATATCCTTACCATCGCAAGCATTGGTTAAAAAACCGGTGCCATTTGCCGCCGCGCCAGTGAACAACAGTATTTTTCCCACACACTTGTCGGTATCTTACAAGGCCATTGGGCAGGTGCCCAGTGGGCTTAAAGTGCAGGCGCTGAAGATTAGGAATGCGCGGCGCTCAGCCGATGGCGTCAAACCATTCAAGGGTGTACGCTACATCACGCTGACTGGGGACTACATTGTGAGATAGAAAGGGGATGTTTTTAACGGCAGTTGGTAATCGTCAAACCAAAGTCGCTATTGTACACACCGGCAAGCCTTAAACAACTTTTGTTTAAAGAGTTATTATGGATCTTGCCAGCATTAATATAAAATGTTTTCTGGGCGCTCCAACAGCAAGATTATTCTGATAATTTTTTTACAGCAGTCTAAGTGTAATTATATTGTAAATCTAGCAGCGCATTCTGATTCCTAATGGGTTAGGCAAGTGGGTCTTCCTCTTTCGCTTTGGGCTTGATTTCGATACCTTCCTCGAGGATTTTGATCAACTCATCCAACCTGTAAAAAAGAAAAGCAGAAGGCTCTTGCGTTAGTATTTGAAATATTGACATTACCACAGACGTAGGCTTTTTTTTTTTTTTTTGGTACTCACGTTTTGATCACAACGTCGGTTTCGGGGACATCCTCAATGTGTCCATTCACGTCTGAGCTTACTAAAACAGTCGCAGCACCGGCTCGGTAGCCAGCCAACATATCATCAATGGAATCGCCAACCATAACGACGTCTTCCGAGTCCACGTTCTGTTTTGGCTACCCGTTAGTCTTGAATCTTTTATTATTATTATTATTTTTTTTTTTTTTTTTTTTTTTTTTT
>JAKUCA010000109.1:0-27039 GCA_030567025.1 Geotrichum europaeum
AAGATTGGAGGCTCAAAGAAGTTCAAATGTCCAGGATGTAATCAGGAATCTGATAGAGACTTTAATGCCGCTAGAAATATTCTACTGAAAAACATGAGTCTAGTCTTTAGAGATTAGACGTTGTGCCATTACTCCTGGATTTAATCTTGCAAAACTTTGATTAGGATAGAATTGCTCTGAATAGTCTAGTTTAAATAATGTGGTGCTGGATCAATGATCACACATTTATTTTTTTTGTTTTTGTTTTTTCTCGTTGGGATATTAGGGCAAGGGCATTTCTCAGTATTCTGGCGAACCAAAACTGCCGTAAAAAAAAATTTGTCTACAAAACTTTTCAATCCTCTCGTCGCGCAGCCAGCACCTATCATTCATAGCATCACCAACCACAATGTCGATGAGAAATATTCATATCATAAGGCGTTCTATGCCTGCTTTACCGGTAAGCTTTACTCATTATTTACTATTATTGTTTTCTATGCACTGTTCACTGATCTAACTCTTTTCTTCACTTCAGGCAAGCAGAATCCTCTACAGATACAAGTCTACCGAAGCGACAAATGAGAAACCGCTAAAGCAAGGCCCTCCTTTTACACCCAAGGTCGGTAACCTGCTTAATGAGGTCAAAAAGTCCTACCTGCGCAACACTGAGGCGGTTGTGTCTGCCTCTGTTGAAAAGCACCAACAAAATGCCGGTCACCTCCCCACGTGGAAGCGTTTGCTCGGTGAGAAGGTCATCGACACATTCTCGCTTGATATGGATCGTATCAGATCCGGTGCGATTGCGGGCACGCTCTATTACGAGATGGCAAAGCAACAGGGTCTCTTTGTGGCGGACCCCAAGGGCAAACTGACGGAACAGCAAGTGCAAGCATCGATGCCTGCCACTGCCAAATTTTACTACAACGACTTGCAACTGCCAACCACTTTCTCGCAATGGTTCCAGATCACCTCCCTGCATGTGTGGATGCTTTTTGTAAGAATGCGAGCCATGCCGAAGGCCATTGGCCGTGAGTACCAGCAGAAGCTCGTAGACACTGTCTTTTCTGATATGGAGAAGCGTCTTGCGTACGAGATGCGCATCCGCTCCGGTAGTATTATTGAGCGTTACAAGAAGGACTTCAACCTCCAGCTCCGCGGCTCCGTTATGTCTTACGACGAGGGCTTTTACCTTGACGACGCTACCCTTGCTTCCGCCCTATGGCGTAACTTGTTTGCCGGTCGCGAGGACATTGACCCCACTTACCTTGAGCAGCTCGTCCACTACATTCGCACCCAGCTCTACGTGATGGAAAACATCTCCGACTTTGATTTCTCAAGAGGCAGATTTTTCTTTATTAACCCGGCCTTGAGATACGAGCCTCTGTCTAATGCTGATATTGCAGAGATTAAGGAGGTTGCCAAGCTGGCCAGAACCGACGCGGCTGTTGTGAACCCATCTGATAAAACCAGTTTGTCTAGCGAGGGCTGGTAAAAAAGAAAAAATTGGAATGGAGAAAGGGAAAAGAAAAAAGGGCAGAATTAGCACCGTGTAATGTTGAAGACGGGGGGGGGCTATTAGGTCTTGTGCGGCACATGAAAGATAAAAGTCATATTATTAATTTTGTTTTATGTTTGTAAATAAGAAAAGATTCTTGTATTGTATATATATTTGGAATTTGACATTACTAGGGCTGACTGTTCAACGAGTCCAGCTCGGTCGTGCCAAATACGCGGAACTTTGCATTTTTGATCCAGGAAAAATCATCTTTACGGGTTTCTTCGGCAATGAGGTAAATCTCATCAACAAAAGCCGGAAGAAAAGTGCTAGGGCCTCTGACTTCCGGGCGCGCAGCGGCACGCTCGCCCGCAATAGTGTAAATAAGCACGGCGGTTGTGGCGGCAAGGAAATTGGGATCCACGGCGGCGGCGGCACTAGTAGGGTCGAGATCTTTGACCACGGCAAGGCAGGCACTCACGACGGAGCCGAGACTGCAGCCGGAGCCCGTGATGCGAGCCATGTACTCATGGCCATTGCGCACGGCCACATTCCACGTGCCCGACTGGTCAGATACAACATCCTCGGCGCCGGTCATGAGCAGCGTGGTCTGGTAGTGGCGCGCGAGCGCGCGGCCTACGCGGAGACTAGTTCGCAACGCCGCAGCACCCACGCTGTCAACGCCCTTAGTTGACACTTCTGCAGCACCCTCGTCTGTCACAAGTCCAGACACCTCGCGGTGTAAAGTAAAGATCTCGCCCTCATTACCTTTAACCACATTGAAAAAGGCCGACTCGAGCAGCGTCTTGGTGAGCCCTTGGCGCAATTTTGATGCACCAACGCCCACGGGATCAAGGGTTATCGGCAGCCCGCGCTTGTTGTATTCCTCGGTGGCGCTCAGGTAAATATCGGCGCCGCCATCCTCGGGGTCATGCGAAAAGGGCATGCCAGTATTAATGAGCAGAGCCGCATGGGCAGAGATTTGGCTAAATTCGGCAAATTCGCCAGCACATTCAGACATGACGGGGCTAGCACCAGTGGCAAGCGTGACGTTGGCAGAAAAGTTTTTGACAACGTTATTGGTGATATGGTGTACTAGCGGCGCCCGCTGGGTCACGGCGCGGAACAGTTGGGGCCCTAATTCGCGAATTGCTTGCTCAATGCTGGCGGCCGACAGGGCAGGCGCGGTGTTCCTTGTCAGCTGCTGCTGGGTAAGCACCCATGGCGGCGTCGCTTTGATCAACTGCGATAAGATACGACTGGCCGTGGCAGCATCCTTGCTGGCCATGACACAGGACACAACAGCAACGCCATCAAGCTTTACAGAGTCCGAGACCCGCGAGCCGTAAAACACTTTTTGCACATTTTTCGAGTTAATTCCACCAATCGCAACCGTCTCAACTTGCGCATTGTTGAGTTCCAGAATCCGTTTCAGGCCATAGACTCCGATTGGGTGCTTTTCCTTGAGGTCCTTAGTCTTGGTCCCGTATACAGCGCCAATGCCAATATAATCAACAATCTTGGGCTGGCCGGGGAGATTGAGCGCAAGCACACCCTTGAGCTCATGCTCATCGTGTACAGAGACACCCACAATCTTGCCGGGTCCAATTAACGCACGCACCTGCGCCGCGGGCATATCATCCTGGCCAACGTGCACGCCCTCAGCGTCTACTGCCAGCGCCACGTCAACTCGGTCGTTAATTATCAGTGGCACGCCGCGCGGTTTGGTCAGGGTATGTACGGCGCGTGCCAGCGCCACGAATTCTCGTGTATCGGCGGTTTTCTCGCGCAGCTGGATAATAGTAACCCCATTTTCAAGCGCAGCTTCTACCTGGAAAATCCCCTTTGTTAGCTCGGGCACCATCCCGGAGTCAATGACAAGAAAAAATAAATAAACAATAACCTTTTCTGAGAAAAAAAAAAAAAAAAAAAAAAAAACTTGGCTTGGGAACACTGTAAATGGTGAAGAAGAAGGAGAGACGGAGAGTTGTCGTGGCTTGCTGATGGTTTTGTGCTCATCCGCTCAGGTTTTTCAAGCCGCTGAATTACTCATTTGGTATTTGAGAATAATAAGTTTACGCACATTTCAACGTTGGAAAAACCGGTGCCCGGGTGCAGCGATCCAAGAGCAATAACAATAAATAAAAAAATAAATAAATAAATAAAAAATAATAATAAAAAGCTTACAGCACAGTACAACTGGTCCAAAGAAAAACTCATTAACATTAGAAAAGTGAATAGCTAGTAAACAATACGGGATTTACTTCCGGCTGGTGCGCCCCGACGTCCGTTTCTTTTGTGATTCGTAGAGGGAATTACCAAGTTTTTCCTTTGCAAACCCATTTTCCCACGAGAGCACGCGGGAAAGCTTGACTTGATAACGCATGTCCTCCTCCAACTCTTCAATCTCCTTGGCACGCTCTGCAATACGGCGCTGGATCTCCGCAATTGTCTCCACGGTAGCAACTGTTGATGTCTTGCGCTTTTTGCGGCGCGGCTGCTGAACAACTGGCGCCTCCTCCTCGTCTTCATCTTCAGCTATCACTTTGCCACGGCGGCCGGTGGTACCATTGCCATTGACCTCTGATCGCGTCGATCGCCGGCGGCGGCGTGATATAACGGGCTGGTCATCACCGTTGGCGTCATCTGCATTCACCATCTCTGTATCTTGCTGTTCCTGTTCTAGCTGGGCAAGAAGAGCCTTATCCTTTGCATCGGCCTTTTCAAGCACTTTGAGATCACTGTTGGATTCACGCAGTTGTTGCATCTCCTCGCTTTGCATCTTTGCGTCACGCGACAGATCCTCCTTGCGAGCCGTCATGCTATCGACAATCTGCGTCTTGGCTGCAGTGAGCTCTTGAATCAAGTGCACCTCACGCTTTCCGTAGGGATTCAGCCATTTGATCAGCTGGTCAATCTCCTCCGGAGAATCGTAATAGCCCCATTCATCACAACTGGCGAGACGAGAATCACCTTCTTCCAGGCTCTTACGCTCGGCCAGTTGAAGCTCATCCACGACTGAACCGTGGCTGTCAACGAGAACCTTGGTGGTAACAGACGAGTCGGTCCCGTTAGTAGTCGACGTCGCAACCATTAAGTACTGGCCCTTATCATCTTTAATGATATTGGGATAATGACGCGGAGGTTCCACATTCAAGTAAGCTTGTGCCTCTTCATCGGTCGGGCCTTGAACCCAGAGTCTACCCATTAGGAAACCCAGGTCGTGATCGTCGTCATCATCGTCAGAATCGTCATCATCCTCTCTGTCCTCAGCTTTAATTCCACTTTCCTCCTTATTGTTGTTATTGATACCGTTTCCATTGCCGTTTCCATTAATTTGGGCAGTTTTATTGCTGTTGGGTTTGTTTTTAGCATCTTTGCTAGTATCTATCTGTCGCTTAAAGCCGTTGCCCTCGAGCCACCAGTATCGATTATGGTATCTATCCTTACCAAGCATCCGCGCCCGCTGGCAGTCTAACTTAATCAACTCAATTTCACCTTTTTTGTTTAGCTCCAGCAGCTCATCAGCCTTCGCCTGCGCATCTTCGCCGGCCGCATATAGCTTTTTGAATTCGGGGTTGGTTTTTGATAGCTCGAACTCGGCGTCGTCTTTTCGCTTTTTTCGCTGCTGTCTGGCGAGCGACGTTGCCGCGCCTCTTCTGTTTCCAGCACCATTCATAGGCACGACAATTGGCGGCTCATCAGGTTCAGGTGGTGAAGGCTTTGGAATGCCATGGGGGAAAAACACTTTCTTCTGCTCTTCGAGACCCTTAATAACGTCAAGTAGCGCTTTATACTCACGCAGATTTTCCAGTCGCTCGCGGCGAAGACGAGTGCTTTCTTCCATGCATTTGTCAATATAACCACGTACTAGCTGGGAGGAATGCAAAAGCTGGCACAGGATCTGAATAACTTTGACGCGGTTCTCAAATGACAGATTCTCAATGTAGGCGCGATATGGTGTGTAAAGTGCAATGGGCTGGTCGAGTGGAGCTAGCACGTTCAAGATCTCAGTGATGTCTTCCTTCCACTCAGGTACATACAAAATTGTGTGCAGTAAGCCGACAATAATCTGCTGCCAGCCACCATCTTTAAACAGTCGCCGGCGAAGGCGTTCTTTCCAGTCGACATTCTTGAAAACGGTGTATGACTGACTTTTGTTTGTTTCGGGTTCAGGAGTAGGCTCTTTTTCCTTTTCTTCCTCTTGTGACTCTTTTTGCTCTTGTTCTTCGTCGTCGTTATTAGAGTTGTTGACTTCACCGTTTTTCTTTTTCTCCTCGCCGTTTGTATTGTCTTCATCTTCCTCTTCCTCTTCCTCTTCTTCTTCATCTGAGTACTCTGACTGGTGCTTGAGGTCCTCAGGGGGTTCTGGCAGTTGGACCAAAATCTCTGCTTTTTCCGTTCCAACAAAGGCACATAACAAGGCACAATGAATTTCGTTTAAAAGAGCGCATTCTGTCTCGGAGTCGTCAAATTTCAGCACATCCAGATAGTCGTCAAACGTGAATGTGTCAAGCAGCAATGGTTCGGAATAAATGTTCAAAAAGAGCCATGACTCTAAAATAGGATTAATCAGCGTCGGGGGGTCTACATCTGAAGTCCGTTTGAGGGCAGGTCGTAGTATTGCTTTGTCATGGTCGTAGGGGAAGAGTAGATCATCCTGGACGGGGACCTTTTTCTCCACCACTGGCAGTTCTTCTGCTACAGGAGTGGCACAGCCAGAGTTTGTCGTTGATGCGTTATTGGGGATGCGGCCGCGCTTTTTGGGAGTAGGAGTGGTAGTGCCTTGACTGGTTCCAACATCAGACAGCAAATCGGTGAGCTCCTTTTGGTTGATTGAGTGAACCGAAGGCACCGGATCCGCTGCAGCTAATCTGTCGTAGTTTTGGATTTGTTGCTGCATCTCAAGTTTTAGCTCCTCAAGTTGAACCAGTCGTGAGCCATCGTCTATGGTTGACTGTGAAAGCTCGTGAAGATGCGTATTGTGTTGCGAAAGCTGTTCTTGATGATCCTTTAGGTACTTCTGTTGCTGTTTGATATGCTCAAGCTCCTTCTGATGCTTAACCTTGAGCTTTTGAGATTCGAGAGACTGCTCCTGCTTGAGTAATTGCTTTTGGCGCTGCAGCAAAACTTGCTGTTCCTTTTGTATCAGTTTAGTTTCCTCTCTAAAGCGTTTCGCCTCACGCGCCTTTTCTTGTTTTAAGCGGAGACGCTCTTGCTTTAGTTGCTCACGCTTCTCCTGACGCAGTTGCTTTATCTTGTCGGGACTGGGCTGGCCCTTGTGTTTTTGCAGATGAAGAGGAATATTTTGATCTATTCTGTAACGTAGCGCGTATTCGTCTTTAACGAGCCAGGGCGCGCCAGCCCAAGATTCCCGGTGCACAGAGTACTTGATGAAAGTTCTGAGAATAATTTTCGTGAAAAACTTGCGATCTCTGGTCAATTGTGACTCGTCAATGATGGATTCCTCACCTGTCGCGTTGTACTCGACTCTACATTTGCAGTATGCGGGTCGAACCTCGCCCGATGGCAGAGAGATGGCGTTGAACTTGGCCTTCTCGCGAATTGTCACGTTAATCCGCTGATCATTTACTTTGGCAATAGCGACTTCGCCGGGGAAAAACTCATGCTTGAACTGATTATAAACGTCGTCAACAAGGCCATCTAGGCGTGAGATGGTTGAAAACTGAATCTTCCTGAGGATTGGCTCTTTGAGGGGTTCGGGGAAGCTTTTGATAATCTTTTCGGCCTCGATGGCCTCACTCTCAACGGCCTCAAAGTAGTTGAGACATGAATGGCCTGTAAGCTCGCAGATAAACTTGCGCTGATGGTAGAAGTCGAGGCGTTCAAGATAATGCTCGTATTCAGTGAAAAACTCGCCAGTGGAGGGGATGACCCATACTAAAGTTTCCAGTGGGGGGTACTTGGTCGGGCGCAGGGGCTCAACGGTCTTTCTTTTAAACAGGACCTGTATATGAATTTGGTGGTGGTAGTGGTTAATGAATTGCTCTGGGATGTGATACGCGAGATGGAAATTTAAATATATCAACATTTAATTATAACGACGTGTTTATAGTTTAAGAAAAATTTCGGTAATAGCGGTAACAGGAACCGCGGGGAGAATAAACTTACCATTGATCGGGCGGTGATGAGAAAATGTCGGCGTGGTGCGGGTGGTGATGCTGATGAAAACGGTGTAGAAAGAAGGAGGAAAAAAAGAACAAAAAAAAGTGAAACGGCAAGTTTATAAAATCAAGTATTTTTATTATTTTTTTGCAAGAATGATTTTTTTTTTTTTTTTTATTTTGATGGTTGTTAAATTTTCTTTCTTTTATTTTTTATTTTTTTTGGAATTTTAGGTTTTTAGCAGAAATCACTGGTAACTTATTATTAGACTTGGGACTTGGACTTTGGACTTTTGTCTTCACAAAACCATAAAGTTCACTACTAGTGGTGTCAACTGCAGTATGCCACCCGTACACGCATCGAACAACACCAATAACTATACTAACACCAACAACGTTAACAACAACTATTTAGTGTTGTTTTTTGTTTTTCCAAATTAAGGTTTCCGCATCTCCCAACGTCCCGAACCAGCATACGCGACACCCCGAGAACGTTAAAGCCAAACAATTTTAGCAAAAAAAAAAAAGATTTTACAGCAGTACTACAACATATAATATGGCACCATTATGGCGCTTACAATTCGTAAAAGCGGTTCATTATTTATTAAATATTATATGTAAAAATGCTAATAATATTTAGTAGATTCTGAAGGGAGGGCCCATGGTAGACTTGATGACCAAAGAGCCAACGTTCTGCCAGTGCTTCTTGAGAAGAGAGACCAAGAAGTTGGAGGCGAGCATGATCTGGGAGACAATCTGGTCCTCCTCCATCTCGACGTTGCCGACAGCAACGGCCAAGCAAAGAACCTTCTTAAGCTGGAACTTGATGGTGGATCTGACCTCTCTGACCTTGGAGACAAGGTCCTCGTTGTGAGAAACGGGGGTAGGGAACTTACCAGCCTTGGAGAGCTGGGGACCCAAGAGACGGGGAACCTGCTTGATAAGAGCCTCGGAAGCAATGAAAGCGTTGTACTTCTTGGCAAGCTTCTTGATGAGCTTCTTGTTCTTGTTGAGCTTCTTAAGATCCTCAACAGACATGGCATCAACACCAGCAGCCTTAGCACGGTCGACATCAACGGCGTCACCAAAGACACAGATGGTCATGTTGGGACGGGGGACCTGAGGGAGCTTGATGGTACCAGAGAAACGCTTATCTCTCTGGGGGTCGTAGTTCTTGAGACCAACCTGGAGCTCAATGGTCTCCAAGAAGTTTCTCTTCTTGGACTCAGAAGCGGCCAAAAGGTCCTTAACGTTTTGACGAACGTGGGAGGTGGTGATCTTAGACATTGTTACTGAGAGTCGTAGCTGCTGAAAGGAAAGGAAAAGGAAAGAGGAGCTTTTTCTCAACTTTTTTTTTTTTGGCTAAGTGGAAAATAAAATTTTGAGTGTGGTCAACCAGCCGTGGCAGGTTCAGAGAGTGGTTGCCTAATTAGGATTTAAAAAGCAGTCACAGAAAGACAATAACAAACAACTATGAAAAATTAATGTTTAGATAATGATTACACTTGATTAAGTCATTAATTTTAGTTTCATGTATCAAGTTTCAAGGCATATTAAATTTCCCGAAATTAGTCCTCAATGGCACACTTGATTCAGATCATGTATATAATCAGCCCCATCCACAGGACGTTGATATTCCTCAAGGCTACTCCATAATGGCATCGGTTACTTCCCTTTATATCCCTAGAGTAGGTTTTACGCATACGCAATTTTCATGTCGCTTGCAGCTGGCGTTTACACTTTTACGACACAAGTCGTCGGCGTCGTCAAAGCGGTGGAATGCGCGACAGCACCGCGACAAATACACAATCGAAGCGCGGGTCGAGGGCTACAAGTCACGGGCAGCATACAAGTTGATTGAGCTGGACTCAAAGTACCGGTTGTTTCGGCCCAATCAGACAGTGGTTGATCTTGGATTTGCTCCTGGCAGCTGGACTCAGGTCGCAGTGCAAAAAACAAAGCCGGATGGGCGTGTTGTTGGGCTCGATATCCTGCCCTGCCGACCGCCGCCGGGTGCATCAGCGATTCAAGGCAATTTTCTTAGTGCTGGTGTACAGGAGGAGCTAAAACGCATGTTGATTGCGGGCGTGAGTAAACGCGTCAAGAAGCATGTTTTTGCCGACGAGGAAGTTTCGCAGCCGCCAACCGACGACGTTGAGTCTTACATTGACATGGAACGACATCAATCCGAGCTTGAAGATGAACAGAGCACTATCACAGCTGCAACGATAAGTAATAACAATGATGCCGAGTTCCCCGTGGACTTGATTCTGAGTGACATGTGCGCACCCTGGCCCCAAACCCATGGTTTTTGGTTACGGACTATTAACGACCCTTACATTAGGATGGCAAATACGACGGGCAATTCGTTCAGAGACCATGGACTTTCAATTGTAAGGAAAAAAAATACCCTTATCCAATCTTAACCCTTTCTTCTACTGCTAATTATGTTTTGTTGTTGTTGTTGTTTTTTAGGATCTGTGCGACGCGGCGCTCATGTTTGCTCTCGACACGCTCAAGCCAAATGGCAAATTCGTGTGCAAGTTTTATACAGGCGTCGAAGACAAGCACCTCGAGGCCCGTCTGAAACGAACGTTTAAAAATGTTTTTCGGGAGAAGCCTAATTCATCGCGGAGTGAGTCGCGCGAAATGTACTTTGTGGCCACGGGCCGGGTCAAAGAAGCCACCAGGAAAAGCGTCTTTGGCATGTCATAGATATATTTGTGTGATAAACTGTTACTGCATTTTATCTTCTTTTGTTTTTTCCTTGGTTGTAATCATTATTATCGTTTTTTTCTTAATATCAGGTCGTCGGTACCGATGTCCTCTGTCAAATCAAGTCTGCTTCGAGGTTTCTAATAAAAATTAAATAAAATAAAAGGTGTTACCCTACCTTTTTCTACAAAAAAATATTAAAAATTTTTTCAACTTTTTTTCCTCTTCTTTCCTTTGCCAAAAACTTATCAATAAAACAGTAGTAAACCTCAAGGCACACACAATACAACACAATGGATCAGCTTAATTCCCGTGAACAGCAAGAATTTCAGCAGCTCGTCGAGCGTAAGCAAATGAAGGATTTTATGAGAGTAAGTTGGCCACCACCCCCATTTTGGATTATCTCCGGGGGAGAAATTGCAGCCCAATCAGGACGGATAATCTTTTTTTTTTCATTTTGTTTTTCAAACCGGTACAAGTAATACAAGTTATTAACAATTATTTTTTTTTTTCCAGCTTTACTCGTCTCTTGTTGAAAAGTGCTTCTCTGACTGTGTCAACGACTTTACCTCCAACACTCTTACCTCCCGTGAGGACACCTGTGTTATGAGATGCGCCGAGAAGTTCCTCAAGCACAGTGAGCGTGTCGGCCAGAGATTCCAGGAGCAGAACGCTGCTTTGATGCAACAACAACAACGATAAGCCCAATGACCTCTCAATCCTTTTTTTTGACTCAAAAACAATCCTTCCCTCTCTTGTTTATACGAAATTCTAATGAAATTTAAATCATGTACATATACTTTTTTTTATTCAAGAATAAAAGAAACTTTTTTTTTCTTTATTATAAGATAATGTTATTATTACCAATCTATCAATCAAACATATAAGGTCACTCATTTTTTGCGTCGTTTTGACGAGTCCTCATCACCACTAGCCATTGAACCCTTCTCACTGTTGACGGCGCTGGTGCGCTCAGCGCCCCGGAAAAGGGCCAGTAATGTTTCTGTATCATGCTGCATCTCGCGCGTCCACATTGACACGTCGCTGTCCCAACCATTATACATGACTGCGTTGGCAAACATGCGTTGTAGCTGGCGCTCCAGCTCGGCCGTATCCCTGATGCGACCGTCCTTGACCTGCGCCTTGATCGTGCGGATGTCCGTGGGATCATAGATCAAGTCGTAATAATTGGGTGCATCATTGGGGTTGACAGGGTTGGAGAAGAATGATGCAGATTTATTTGAGCTAATGTTTGAAAGCAGCGGATTAACCATGGTCAAGAACCGGCGGTTGGGCGTCGACCGTGGAGGCGAGGACTGGCGTTTGCGCTTCTTGGCAGAGGACATTGACCTTGTTCGCTTGGTAGGCGGGCCAGGGCTCTCATCGTTTTCAGCTTCCTCTTCTTCTTCCTCCTCGGGCTCTTTATCATGATCTAGCTCTTCTTCCTCTTCGGCTTCATTGTCATCTTCTTTTTCTTCGTCCTTGATTTCATTGTCCTCCTTATCTTCGTCGGAAGCAGCAGCGTCTTCACCTTCGGATTCCTCAGAAGCAGAATGTTCAGCTTGTGGTGTCTTTTCGACTGATTCCTCCAACTTGGCCTTTTTAAGTCGAGCGGACTCGCGCTTCTCAACTGCAGCCCGTTTGGTTCCCTTGGATTTAGGTTCAGGTTCGGGCTCCTCGGGTTCAGAAGACACCTTCTCCGTCTTCACTTCTTTCTCCTTCTCATATTGCCTAACTTCTTCTTCGAACTTCTCTTCATCATCATCTTCTTCTTTGGTTGGCTTATCTTCCTTGACCTCGGGTGTCTTGTTTCTGACGCGTGATGAAGATCTCGTTCGAACAGTTGGACGAATAGCTTCTGAGGCGGCAGCAGCAGTAGCGGCGGCAGCAGCTTCTTTATCAAGGGTTTTTGCAGTAGACCTAGTGACTCGGGGTTCAGGAACAGGCTTTTGTTCCTCTTTCTCTTCTTCTTCTTCTTCTTCATTTGTTGCTTCTGGCTCTTCAGACGCTTCGAGCTCTTCAGGCTCCCCAGACACTTCAAGAGACTCAGGTTTTTTGGGTTCTTCAGGCTTTACAGGCTCCTCAAAGTCCACCTCAGTCTTAGTCTCCTTCTTTTCTTCGTCGGGTTCAGAAGAGTCAGTTATCGGCGTTCCCTTCCTCTCCTGTTCCTCTTCTTCGGCCTCAATTTCTTCGACTTGGTCAGCATCTTTATGGACTTCTTCAGATTGTTCAGCCTTTAAGGCTTCGCCTGTAGCTTCAGTTGGGATTGTCAACTCATCTTTTCTAATGTCGCTAGTGTCTTCCTTTGGCGATTCTTCTTGAGCAACAAGCTTTGCCTCCTTAAACTCTCCGAGTGATTTCTCCTTTTTATCTGCCAGACTTGCAGCGTCGTCACTCTTTCCGGGTTCTTGAAGCTTGGGCTTTTCAGAAATCTCTACCTCAGTAGAATCAGTGAAACTTTCGGGAATCTCAGTAATGTCGTGATTTTTGTTGACTAGTGCAGATTCAGACTTTTCGCTCTCTTCAGGCTCTGTGGAAGACCCAGTATCTTTTTCAGTGTCGAGAATCTCGGTGTTGACTTCTTGTGGTTTGTCAGGGCTCGGGTTGAATGCAAGTTTTTCAGTTGCTAGTTTCTCAGGCTCAGTGATGATCTCCTTTTCGACTTTTTCAGATTCGTCAGTAACCTTTGAATCAGCCTCAATAAGCTTCTCTTCGACACTTTCAGACTCATCACTAGGTTCGATCGCAGGTTTTTTGCCTTCGTCAGCTTCTTCAGTCGGCCATTCTTCTGTTTCCTTATCAGTGGCTTTATCTTCTTCTTTGTTGACTTCATTTTCTTTGACTTTCCCTGATGGTAATGGCGCAACTGATCGAGAAGTTTCTTCTTCGCTCATTTCTTCAGGTAAGGTCTTGACCTCCTCCAAGTTTTCGGCAAACTTAACCTCTTTCTGAGTCGATGATAGTTGAGTTTCAGTAGGTTTGATTGTACTAGAATTGTCGGGTTTTTCTCCTTCCTTCTCTGCTTCCTTATCGACTTGTTGAGTAGATAGTTCAGGCTGTTTGCTGTCAGAATTAGAATATTTGCTTGTCACAGGTTTCGCGTCAGCGGCAGGCTCTGTTGGTCCGTCATTCTTGTTTGTAGACTCAACAACTTCAAGCTTCAAATCGTCATTATTCTTGAGCTCAGATTTATCGATAGCATTCGCAGCCGCTTCCTGAACAAGTTTACTTTCCTCGTTTATCTCGGCGACAGAAGCTGGTTTCCTTTCTTGTGTAGATTTGGCAGATTCTGGCTCTACTGGCAGTTTGGCTTGTTTGACTTCTTCCTGAGTTTTCTCTTCCGGTTTTTGCTCACTTTTCACCTTCTGCGCCTGAGCCAATGCCTGCTGAAGCTGAAGTACCTTTTGCTGTTGTTGCTGCTTAAGTTGTTGTTGTATCAGTTGTTGTTTCTGTAGCTGTTGTTGCTGTAGTTGCTGTAGCTTGTGTTGTTGTAGCTGCTGTTGTAGCTGTTGGTGTTGAAGGGCCTTAGTATTCTGGCTTGCCGCCGTGAGAGTAGGAGATTCGCTTTTGCTACGCTCTTCCTTTTCTAGGTCAATTTTAGTCGGAATGTTGCGTTCTGGCGAGAGACTTCGGGTAGCCGCTATCGCGCCATTGCTTTTTGTTGGTGTATCGGGGCTACTACTAGTAATGTGGGCTATTGCTTGACTGGGCGTCTGGTGTTGCTGGCTGCTGTTGGCATGGTAATTGAGACCACCCCGTTTCTCAAGCCGAAGCTGTTTTTGTGCCATCTCGAGACGCATCTGCCTTAGCAGCTGCAACCGCTGAATTTCCAAAACCTGCTGCTCGCGGCCCATTTCACGGAGCAGCTCATTGTCGCCCCACTTGCCCTCCTCGATTTCCTTAATCTCGTCGACCTTCTTACGGTATTCCTGCTCGTCATGGCGAATACCCTGAATGATGTCGCGTTTATAGCTTTCATAGAGCTTCCCCAGAAGAGGATGCAGCATGGCTATCGTAGCATTATTCTTGTTGGGAAGGAGCGCATTATAGAGAGACTGGCAGGCGGACGGTGAGAGATTGAAGTCGGGGTTGAGCGGATGTTGCTTGAGCGACTGTGACAGAATATTGAAAAAGTCGGGGTTAGACGTCGGGTCCGTAGAGTTGTTGTCAGTAAGATGCTTATAAATAGTCTGCGCAAAAAGCAAATTTAAAAGTGACGTAGACATGGCTAATGCTAGTAGTTTGTGTCGGTCGAGGCCTCAGACGCCGTGGTTGTGAAGGCTGACGATGTTGTTGAGGTACCGAAGGAAAGAAATTTCTGATAATATATGAGAAATTAACCTAACCCATGACGCGTCACGTCGGTTCATGATGTCTTTTTTACCTTTTTATTTTAGGCCATTTTATTCTCTGTTCATCAGCGCACTATATATATATCCATACCAATGCCCGTGGCTGTTCTGAACAAAAAGTTGCAATCAAATATTGCCAGTGACAGCAGCATACTGCCACTGACTATCCAGACGCCGTCAGGACTTGCGCTGCTAGACATCCAAGGCACGATCCGCATCGGCAACAAGACGCTAACTGGCAAGGGCGGACTAGGCCTTGAGAGCCAAAGTGGGGACCAGGAGGATGATACCGACGATTTAGAACATGTCGGCGAGTTTGATTTTAGCGGAGTGCTGGCCGGCGGCTCGGAGGTGCTGCTGAGGGTGGGAAAATCACAGTTGATGAGGGGCAAGCTGGAAAAGTTAAAGAAGCCAGTTGCTGTCCTGCGAATAGAAAGTGATGAGCAGATCACAACGGAGGACGAAGTCAAACAGATTGATGTGATCGAAATTGTGTATTACAAGCTGGCATTTGCCACGATGCCGGAACACGTTATGTCGACGCCGGCGCGATGAGCAAGCAGCCATAAGGCTTGTTCCCTGTGCATTCAGTGATTTATATGGCCTAGGATTCTCTCATTCTGAGTTTATTTGCAGATTCACACGACCTTTTTGAAAATTTCTTGCTGCTACAATTAGCGAAATATGTTGTAAAATGGTTGAAGTAGATGGATGGTACTATCTGCTTGAAAACATGCTCTAAGATGCTGCTGCTTGTGGGGCCTCCTTTTTTTTCGATTTTCATAGGTACAAACATGTCTAAAAACCTTCAAAAAATCAAAACCTCCTTAAATCCCTTCTCCTTCCAACGCTCAACGGTTTTCTGTCCAACACTCGTTTATCATGTCAAGAAGACCTACCACCAATAGACAATCCAAGCGCTACTCTGTCGCCGCCCTTTACATGTCTATGGGCGGCGTCGACCGCGACGACGACATTGATGATGCCCTCGCCAAGTCGCAAAAACTTCTCCGGCAGCTTAAAACAAGCATCTCCAACCAGTCCAAACACAACTTTGTCCTAGAGAAAGATGTGCGCTACCTCGACAGTCGAATCGCACTGCTTATTCAAAACAAAATGGGAGTAGAGGAGCAGCACGAGGTCGCAACCCGCTTGGACGATGCCACGGGAGTAGTTCAGAGCAGCGGCGAACTCTACCTCGAGCGAAAGAAGAGCGAGTTATACGGCAATCTGTTTTTTTTACTGCAGAGTGAGCCCATGATTATTGCTCTGCTATGCAGGCAAGTCTCAATGGGCGAAATTGACTCGCTCCTCCAGACAGTCATGTTTACGATCTACGGAAACCAGTACGAGCAGCGTGAGGAGCATCTGCTACTGTCCATGTTCCAGGCTGTGCTGGCTTCACAGTTTGACGCCGCGACAGAGTTCTCATCGCTGCTGCGTGCAAACACGCCCGTATCCCGCATGATGACTACATACACACGCCGCGGGCCAGGTCAGACATATCTCCGCTCGTGTCTGAGCGAGGTCCTCAACAGCATTATTGAACAAAAGGAGCTCAACCTCGAGATCCATCCTCTCAAAGTCTACAGCGAATTGGGCCTGGTTACAGATGATGACGAGAGTAGTGTTACTGCGGACGAAGCGTTTCAGGACTCACGCGTGCAAAAGCTAGTTAAGCCACGGCTTGCTCAACTAGACGTGCTGGCTAACGAAGTACTTGATACTATTATCGCGTCGCTGCCCACGGTGCCCTACGGAATCCGCTGGATCTGCAAGCAGATCCGGCTGCTAACTCGCAGAAAATTTCCGACCGCGTCAGACACTTCTGTCTGCTCTCTTATCGGCGCGTTTTTTTTTCTTCGCTTTATCAACCCCGCCATTGTCACTCCGCAGACATACATGCTGGTCGACAAGCACCCGGGCGACAAATCGCGCCGGGTGCTGACACTTATTGCTAAAATGTTGCAGAATCTGGCTAATAAGCCATCGTACTCAAAGGAGCCGTATATGGACAATTTAGCATCTTTTGTTAACTCTAACCGCGCTAAGATCAACGCGTTTTTGAACGACATGTGTGAAGTGCCTGATTTCTACGAGTCGCTTGAGATGGATCAATATGTGGCTTTGTCCAAAAAAGATTTGTCATTGAGCATTACGCTGAATGAGATCTTTACAATGCACTCGCTGCTAGTTAAGTACCAGAGCAATGTTTGTCCGCAGGAGGAATCACACGTCGCGTATCTCCTCAGAGAGCTTGGTAAGCCACCAGGCCAGGTTCAACGCTCGAAGAACGGCACAATTGAAATCCAGTTGTTTAATTTATGGGAGACTGAGATTGGCGATGTAGACAATAACAATAATGTGGACTTGCTGAGAGCGGATATGATTTTTATGGAGGCTAAGACTCTTATGATCAATATTATCCGTGCTTTTCCTACGGGTCACTCAATCATGAAGCGCCCGCTAGACTTGCACCGGATTGCTGATTTTGCCGGTACTTGCGGCGAGACGGGTATTGTGAAGCGAGGTATTAAGGCACTGTCGCTTCTTGAAGAAATTGAGACCTCGAACCCGGACGATTACGATCTGCTTGTATCCGAGGTTGACTACGAACTGAACCAGTTGGGATCGCTCCGTGAGTCCGTTGAGACTGAGGCAGCTAGTCTGCAAAAGGTTTATGACATTATCAAAGAACACAATGAGTACTTGAAGTCTCAATTAGACACATATCGGTCGTATTTGCATAACGTGCGAAACCACCGGAACCAGCACAAGCTGATATTCAAGCGTTATACACCCAACCAGCTGGCGCGTGACAACATTATAGGCAAATGGAGCATCCCGAAGTCGCGTTTGGGGAACCTGTTTGTATCGATAGTGTGTCCAGCCCCGAGCACGTTTGTGTTGTCGCTGATAATGAAAGGGCGGCCGGAACCAATCTTTGTTTTTGATTTCAAGATCGACGATTTGCTGGAGGTCAAAGACAAGGAGATTGATATGAGCTGTATGGTGGTTAATGTGAGAGGTCTTATCTCGCTGGTAAATCGTGACTTTAAGAAAAAGTAGATTTAGTGTGCTGACTCGATGACTTGGTGATATAGAGTGTTGATTTTTGTTTTTTTTCCTTATTTTGTAATTCTTTCCTTATGGCAGTTAATTATAATGTTCATGTAAGCCCGTTGTAACTTTAAATCTGACTACAGATGGAGGCGAAAAATATCTCCTGCCCCAGTCGTCAGACTGACCAATTTCTTTCACGTCCTACTTGCACAACCATTCCAGCAAACTATATGGATAAATACTACCATTCGCCATGCCGAAACAGACAAGACGATCACACAATAAGAGTCGAACCGGTTGCTTGAGTTGCAAGCGGCTGAGAATCAAGTGCGACGAGGCAAAGCCCCGGTGCGAATACTGTGAGTCCACCAACAAGGTTTGCGAATACCCGATCATCCAACAGGCATACGAGGCGCCACCGCCGAATACGTCGCGTCGGCGGAACCTTACCGTCTCGAAAAATAAGCCAAGGACAGCAGAAACTACAATTGGGCAGGGCAATTTGGCTAGCATGCCGACTGTCGTCACTATACCACCGCCTCTGAAATCCCCTATCAGCCATGTCTTTCGGAACACTGCGTACAACGACATCTTCAATTTCTTTGTTACAACATCGTGCAACGCGCTCGGGATGAACAATCCACGAATTCTAGCGACCTGGAAGCAAGTGGTACCTCGCCTAGCGTTCACATCGCCAATGGTGTTTTACGGGGTCATCAGCTATTCAGCGCTATCAAAGTACAAGATGGCGCGTTACATAATGCAACAAAAGCAGGCCGCGGTAAAAGGTAATGTGCTGATGGTCCCAGAAAGCACGTTAGTAGGCCAGGAAAACCTACGTAATCTCGCTTTCAATGGATTCAACACACTAGTCCGCCTGCTTAGCAAAGCTCTGAGCACATCGGCGCCGCAGAAACGATTTGAGGAGATTCACGTCTCGAGTCTGCTCGTGGCGAGCTTTGCGATGGCCGAACCGAGTGTCGCGCAGCTCGTGTCTGCAGACCCATATAGCCCCGATTTGTTTGGAATCATGCGCGGCTGTTTCAATATCCCATCGACGGTACTCAAAGTTGGTGACGGGCTGGCTGACAAAAGTGAAATCAAATACATTATCACCAAGCCCAACGAAATTTTCCCGTCGCGAGAAGATGTGGAAGAGATTGACATTGAGGAAGAGTGGTTTTCCTTTTATCGAATGTTACTGAGGCAGCTTGAACGATTGGAAAACGGTGAGAAGGACATTTCTCTTCTTTGCGGGCTTCCAAGTTGTGACAGCTCGAACGTAAACATGGATGTCCCAGACGTTAAGGAAACATACCAAGAGTGGACAAATACCCAGATGTCTGCAGCGACCATCTCACCGTCTTCATCATTACCGTCTCCTAGATCTTCGCCAGATGCGCAGTCTCCATCATCTCCCCTGACAACCCCAGGCTCGACGATGCCGACTATAATGTCAGCAAACTACGCGACTGAACCTGACATTGACTCGTTCATATTGCTTCAACATGAGCCAGCAATCTACCGTACTGTCATATATACATTTATCCACCTCGCTCATCTCGGACTGCTTAATAAAAGGCCAACGCTTATGGTTCAGGCGTTTAATTCGCTCCCGGACGAGTTCATCACCCAGCTGCGTTTGAACCGACCCTTTGCAATAGTAATATCGGCTTTCATGCTTGCGCAGCTTGAATTCATCTCACGGCATCCGATGTTTATGGACGCACTGGTGCCGCGGCTTGATGCACTTGAAACTATGCTTCCTTTAGAGTGGCGGCCAGCGTTGTATTGGCCAAAATCCATTCTTAAGGGACGCGTTTATGAGCCAGGACTGGGAAAAATGCTAAGCATGATGGGTATTCCAATGACAGCTGCATAAGACGGCTTTTATTAGCTTGCTAGAATCGCGTTGCCAACAAAATTTACTTCTCACTGGGTAATTTTTTGGCGAGAAATAAAAACGCGGTTTGTATCTAATTTATGAGATTGTGGATTTGCCAACTCGACGATGCTTATCAAGGTTTTTTTTACCAGAAACAGTACAAAACTGCCACAATCAATTTGAGATCTAGACTCTAGAATACACGCAGACTTTATGACTTACGCTGCATAGCTTTATAACAGAGGTATAAGCATTAACATTCTGTTTTTCATTCTGATCCGTGGGCCATAATACCCACGATTCAGGAATTGACAGAATGAATTTTTGATGGACCTAGTCAATCCTGGGCCCAAATTAGAGCTATGATTAAGACAGCTGGTACAAATGCCCCGTTTTGATACAAATAGGGCAACAACCTTTATGTATATTAACATTTTTAACTCTATGTGAAGGATCTATTTTAACAATGCCTGATCTGTGCTTTCCCAATTCTTGAAACGTTCTTCCCCCAAGACTTGTTCAATAAAAGTGCCTACTGTTAAAAATGAATCAACCTAAAATTTGCCAAAATTTCAACCCGAACTTTCGTTTTCTCATTACCAAAATCATAAGCTCCGACGACCATAACTGAGCTTTGATTATCAAACAAAGTAGGTGACAACCAACCCGATCGGCCGTCGTAATTAATCTTCTCCATGCATCAGACAAGCGACCTCAGACCAAGGCCTATTTTTCAGAAAAATTACAAAGAGAGAAGCCTCTAATAGACAGAATAAAACACAGCGACTGAATTTCGAAAATCTGCAGTGCGCCAATAGCCTTTGGCGACTGGGCTTAGCTGTAGTAGAAACTAAATGGTTTCCAATCACTTATTTTTCACGTTCTAAGCCCGATCGCTGTCCAGCTAAGGCCGCCCAAGCGCTTACAAGAGCTTCCAAATGGTTTCTGACTCACAGTTGTGCTCTCGCAAAATTTCGACGACGCGCATCAAGAGGCCTATTAGTAGGGCGCTGTTCATGTACAATTATTTTTTTCTTTGTTTACAATCAAACTAGCGCTTTTTAATAAAAGCTTTTCTAAATTCTTTTCATTCTTAATTTATGTTTATTACTTTTCTGGTCTTCACAAATACAGTAATTCTATTTAATACATGTATAAAATCACTATTCTTAAAATAATTTTTTCCCCCCTTATAGCCTGGCTTGTAGTTAACCATGTAGTTGTGAGTTATTGACAATGCGCATCATTTTTATCTTTTTCCATTTAAGAATTTTCCTTTTTTTTTTTTTTTTTTCTTTGCAGGTCTCCTTGCTGAAACAATGAAGCCTGGCACCCGGCAGTAAACTGGTAATTTACAAAGGCAAATTTTCAACCTGCTGCACTGCCAGGCGAGCCAGACTGGCACGCACGTAATTATAGTTTCATGCTTAAAAGATAGGTCCATGATCTTTCTAACAAGCATTAACTAACGAGACAAAGTAAAGATTTTGCTTAATTTTTTTTGTTTTTTCCATTTTTCAACCCCCCTGTATTTTCTCAAACAACCTTATTGTATTTTTTTTTTTTTTTTTTTGCAAGCCTTTTGTTTGCTCACTCACCCAAAAGAGCAACCATTTGAAAACTGTACTTGATGTGAGAGGCTTAGTTATGGAGCTGTGAAGCCTGTCTTATTTTTATTTTTTAGTCTTTGTTAAGAAAACAGACTATTGGAACTTTCTGCTCCGTTACCAAGGCTAATCTCAAAACAGTATGTTCCCGCCATAAAAAAAAAAGAGATCGCAGCAAATCATCGTTATTCTTACAGAATGGTCAAGTAAAAAAAAAAAAAAAAAAACTTTTTGTGGTCAGCGGAGCTAGGTCCAAGCTAACAGCCTAACTATGGTATTATTATAAGAAGGTTGAGTGGGTAACACTTTGGTTTAGCCAAGTTGATAATTATTCGTATTGTGAAAACCATAGTTGCTATTCTGCTTTCCCCCGAGTTAGTTAGGTCTAACGTTCGAAGACTAAAAGATCGTCGCTCAGACTCTTTTCCAGTGCAAAGTTTGTCAAGATCTTCTTCTATGTATTAGCGGTACAGTACAATACAGTACAGTATAGTTAGTCTCAAACTGAATCTGTTGCTTAATGACAAAGTAGGAGGCGTGAATATAAAGCAAATTGGATCGACTATACCTGCCAGTTTTGACAATAAACTCTTATTGAGCTCAAAATACTGGACACAATTGTGGCATTGGTTGACGACAAGTTTTAATTGGTTAAGTTCTGTGTATATTCAAGGTTTTGTAATATTATTTTGTTAATACGGCCCTGAGTTTGGGACCTCATTTTAACATTCTTTGTTTCCAAATACTGGAATTACAGAGGGATACCGCAATAGAGTTCATGAACGAGAGTTGAGTTCAATACTAAATAACACTGATATGTCCGTAGTTATTAAAACCTACAGCCACATTCACTCAAGTAAATTTTGGTTCAAGATTATCTGTTTTTTGAAATGTATATATCCTTTATAGTTTTGAAAAGTTTTTGAAAACGTATTTTTTTTGATTTTGGACCGTGCAGCAAAAACGATATACACTCACTAACTACAAGCTTTTGTAGTAACTTATACAGCTCTTTTTTTCTTTCTGATGTGTATGAACCACGGCAATTGTTATGAAATTATGAAACCTATCATAACTAACCTAATGATAATGATTCTAAGCAAGCGCATTTTTTTATTTTTATTTATTTATTTACTTCAAAAAAATAACAAAGATTTTTTTTTCCAATCTCCATTTCTAGCTCTATATTTACGAACGTTTTTGATGCTGAAATCTATAAGTTGAGTATTATCATTTTATTCTAGAATGAAAATAGATCGGCCTTACCTAAACTTGGAACTACTTATAGCTAGCCTGTACTTGTAAATTCGGAACTTTGGAAAGACGAGTATATCTCGAGAACCGTAAAGAATCTCTTTTAAAAAAAAGCCTGCTAAAGTTATCTTAACCAAAGAAGGGTGACTAGAAGTTGAGATAGTAAAAGAATATTTTATATATTTTTCTACATATAATTGACTAATACATGTATAAAATAAATAATTCTCTCTATCTACATAACCAGGACGAGTTAGGTTGAAAAGACAGGCGCAGATGCTTAGCATCTGTAAGACTAAACTTGTCACCTGTGTGTATCAGCGCTATCCTTAACTACAATAGTAGTTACATAACGGTATATGAAACCTGTTTAAGAAAGGTTACAGAAAAGTTTTTCCAAAGCTCTATGCGATTATCACTTCTTACAATGGTGATCCTTACATTTAACTCAATTTTCTTTGATGTTTGTTTTGTTGATCTTTCTTAAATCTGACAATTAAAATAAAATAAAATAAAAAATCTGTTGATGAAGGTTTCTGTACAAAACGTCTATTCTCAAAGCAAACGATAGATCTTAGCTGATTGGTCTACAAAAGGAGGTTAAATGTCAGCCCTATTGGTTTCAAATGTATTTGCCATGAATTTAACATATAAACCGGACTCAAATTGACTAGTTACACCGTAGTTTAAAATCAAAGTATGTCCGGGTTAACTATACAAGTAAACTTGTATGTTAATAGTCCGTTTCAGCATTCTCTAAGTTTCAGAACATTGGATTCTCGAAATACAAGTTTTATTAGATGATATTTACCTGCTACTCTTGTTTATGTGGATCACTTCAACAGTTACTGAGCCTTGGCCATTATTACAAGTAAAAAAGACTTTTTGTTTACATTAAGGTTTTTTTGGTTCACAAAACCTCAGATTCAGATTGCCGGTTTGCAAATCTTTTGGCCCCTGCCCATCTTGCACAAGTGTCATGGCTTGCCCAACATAAAAGTTTACGTACTCTGCTCAGAAAAGTTTCTAGTCTTAGCCAATAAATATATATATATATATTTTTTTTTTCACTAGTCTCACTAGCATTTTGATTATAAAAACAAGTCTTCGTTATGCACTTATGTTAGAGTAAGTCTATATCATAAAATATGTCGACTTTAGAAATATCTTAAGTCTAAAAAAGCTATCTATAGATTTCTTTATTCTTTAATTTAAATTTTATTTTATAATATTTTTTTTCAATTTCAGAGTAAGGTAGTGACCTTTGTGCAACGCTTCTACATGAAAACAGGGCCAGATAGAAAGTCTTATTTTGATTTTTTTTTATTCACCATAAGGCTCAACCTCTCTATTAAAACCGCAGCCATTAATTATTGTAGTGTCATATAAACGTATGAACTGTAGGCGTGTGCATTATTGTGTGGGTTTTCGTCTGCTCATTTCATTAGAATATTATTCATTTGATGAGGCTTATATCGAGACTATATGCAAATTATGCCTAGTATCACTAATGAGTTGTGTTGAAATAATGCTTTGGGCTGTATCTAAAAAAAATCAAAAGGTTTAAAGCGAAATGTAAATTTTCATCTGCTTGAAGTTTCAAAATATATTGCGCATTATATAGAAAGTTTTGATAATAGACTTGATATTCTGCCACCATCATTTGCTTCACTAAATTATAAGTTTTATAGATTCAATTCTTCATCCCGCTAAATAGAATGCCTGTTTTAGCACGAAGGCCTCTGTGAAGCGTTTTTTTTTTTTTGTTTTTACTGATTGAGAACTTGTGATAATGTAAAACCTTCCTATATACTTTAATTCTGCTTACCTGCTCAAAGGATTTGAGAGTGTTTTTCGGCTCAGAAAAAAACTTCTGTGCCTACTAATACAAAGGTGCTACAAATAATGTCAGACCTAGAGAAAACCTGTCGTATTTTTGAGGATTTGATCACTATATGACACCTGGAAATGAACTTTTATCATTGTTATTCTTAACAGGAATTTTCATTTTCCAATTTATTCAAATTACTGATCCAAATACCTATTACCAGGAAAACGTCGATTATAGTCGATCAGGTGTGCGACAACTGTAATTTGATGTCTACATTTGTACTTGTGAGTTGTGAAATTTGTTGATAATCAGGAAATTTATGTGATTGTAGTAGCTTAACATACAGATCTGTTTCAAGACTTCTGCGGTTTATTGGGATAATGAAATTGAAATTCTCTGCTCGATAGCCAAAAATATCATCCAAAGTTGGCCTCTGCTATGCAATTACGATAAAAAAAAACGTGAACAAAAATAACAAATACCGGTTTTTTAAGAAACAAGAAACTGATCGACAAGCCTACTCGGTAACCAGACCTGTATAGCTTATCGTATGTAGATATATTCATATTCTTGTGTCCTGAAAGAGGTAAAAGCATAGGATGACGGAGTTAACATGTGTAGCCTTTTTTTTTGGATATTGATAACCACTAGCAATGAACTATTATGTGAAACACAAGTACTCTACGTGAATAAATATTCATATCGAGTGTGTATGATTAGTGTCAAGTAAAACTTGATTATTCTCTGCAGCCTTCAAAGCTTATAGAGGTTTGTAAAACGTGATACTGGTGAGAACTATAGAAACTCAGGGATCTCAAGATTTTGAGTCCATCGATGATAATCATAATTGCTGATCCTTTTTGAGATACTTTTGCAGAGGATTGGCAAGGATGTATCTACTCAAATGTTTATCTAAATATTTCAATCAAATTACCCTCCTTAATATGGGAGGGTAAATGAAAACGTATGTGTCTGCTGATGGAGTCGAGATCGGCGTTTTATGCCGCGACTCACGACGGCAGGATGCCGGCAAACAAATTTGGTGACTACGTTCCAGACTTCCAAATGGAAATTTTAAATATTAAGTTCTGCTAGCGTGGTTAGCATTACATAACCCGAAATCTTGATATGATAGAGTAGTCGCTGATTATAATCAAACGTAACCAGACAGATAAACATGCGAAAAAATATTATTATTTCATAGCCGACTGACGACTCGGCAGGTCGATTGCTATATCCAAAACTAACTCAACTTGTATATAAAGTACAGGAGCATCAAGCTTTATCCTACTAACTTGTTGCTATTGCTCTCAAAGAAGGCCTACTAACCTTGCTATTGATGGGTTAACATAGTTTTTCAAACTTGTAAATCACTTCTCCTTACAATCTCAAATTTGTTATCGAAAAAACTAAGATCAAGACTGATGACCCAAGATCAACTGCTGTGTTCCCTTCTTCCATTTTTTCCTCTGACACTCGTTGTTTGTTGCCAACAGGTCTGTGAACAGTAAAACACGTCACTGGATCATCTATATCGTTTTATCCTTCTAATTAGCAATACTTTGTGCATTATAGTAGCTATATGTTTATCTAACACTATTTTAGGAACCGACTGAAGAAGGTTGTTGTGTGTTGCAAGCATCTTTAATTCTGGTTTAGAATTATCTCAAAAGCAATAAAAAAAAAATTCACGGGAAATTGTTGCTAACTGAATTTCCGCACTTCTCTCCAGCATATAGCCCAGTCTTTCAAGAAATGCTAGTTTTTCCCCAGATTACAGTTTTTGGTTATTGTGTTCTCTGCTGACGTCGCTCCAGCTAAATCAGGCTGTTACAATTGGGCATTTCCAGTCTAATAAAATATTCTGCAGTATCATCTCCGAAGCTCCAAGTAGCTGCAGGTATACTAATTACGCTTGTCACCAGGCTTAAACGTAACTTCATTTTTAGGGTAGCACTCATCAGAGCAATTGCTTCACCAAGTCGATTTACGCGTAGAAGACCTACCGGCTCAATTTTAAGTAGTCACGTAACACGAAATGACTAAGAGCAGTAGCACGACCTTGTTAGATGTATGTGCCTGGTGCCTGGCAGAAATAGAAACAAACGCAGCTGAAACGGCAATGCTCATGAAACCAGATTCACTTGAAACTGACCTACTATTCACATAAAGCTTTAAAGATACGTAGCTAAAGTTCATTTTTGTGACTTAATTCAACGAGAAAATGGTCCTTGACAACGATACTGTTACTGCCGCCTCTGCTTTTGCTTCTCCTGCTGATGCTGCCGCTGGTGCTAGACATTGTAACTACGGGAGGACGATCACTATAAGCAATTATATCTCCGAATAAGACATTAAAATGTGTCAATGACACCTATCAAAGCTGCGATCAGCACTGGGTGACCGGGTAAAATCTAGAGGCTAATGAAGTTGACTAGGTACTGGCATTTGAAAGTCTCCATATAGTAATAATAACAGCGCGCCGGGTTTTATTTTCCAGCGAACATTGAAAATTATTGATTGTTTTTGTGAAAGAAAAGGAAGGGGGGTTGTGGCAGGCTCGCAGCTTATTATATCGACGTAACGTCAGCATCTACCCCTGCCACCCTTCTCGAGGCTACTTTTTTTTCCTTTTTAGTCGTTGGCTTTGAAGTTTTTTTTTTTTTTTTTTTTTTTCTCTTTAGGAAAATTTACCCCCAATTTCCTTAATTATTTCAAAGGGAAAAAAAAAAA
>JAKUCA010000110.1:0-26820 GCA_030567025.1 Geotrichum europaeum
AAGCGTAATTAATAAGAATTTACAAGAATAAAAAATACACTCATCTCAGTATTTTCTTTATTTTTTTTAAAAAAAAAATTTTTTTGATACTTTTTTACCTTCATGAAGATTATACTATCGTAGTGGGTGTACCCAGTTGTGCCTAATGGTATGGGTGGCTGGTGGCTACGCTTTTTGGCGATCGAGCGAAAAAAGGCGCCGGCTTTACCGGAAGTTTCATTTAAAGAGCGATACTTAACATAGTATGTGGTCATGTGATAAAATATATGTGCTATAAACATTAGTTTTTAAAATATAATTACAATATTACAATTCTCATTTCTTATATTATATGTGCGTACTAAGTACCCTGACCACCAGCTTGGTTTTAGAGCTGGCTGGTCCGATTTAGGCTGGTTCTTAACGCTTTTTTTTTTCCTCTCCCGCATTGCTTAATATCAGTTTACCTTCCAACCTCCGCCATGGTCTTTCGTTGCTAGTAGCCAATTCTGCTAATATTGCTTCAATTCGCCATTTACGGCCCTATTATATTTATTTTCATTAGGTATATATTCCAAAATTTGTTTTATTGAAATTACCTGCATGGCTCTAACGTCTCTCAGATCCTGCTAATGACTGACCAGTTTTCGGAACCTCAGAAGAGCCCGTCACCGTCAGCCCCCTACGGTGGCCAAAACCAGAGCAGTAATGGCAGCGACGTCAATGCATTAGGATTGTCTAAGCGCCGGGACCGGGTTGTGTCGCAGCTGAGCAATGTCACAAATTCTCCAGCTCGGCCTGGTTCGGGCAGGTCTTCTAATTCAGAATACTCGCGAATGACGTCTCCGCTCGACTACAAACTAACACTTAAAGACAAGACGCAAAATAAAACCACAACGAGTTTAAACGAGTCACCTTCAAAAGATTTGTATTTCAAGTTGAAGTCCAACCAGTTACACAAAGACACAAAGAGGAAATCTCTTTCAAATGAATTCAGTGACCAGCAACAACAAGAACAAAGATCGGACGAGCAAACTGATCCAGAACATTTCTCAAACTTTTTAAATGATAAGGGCTTTTCTGACGGTCTGGGATCACCGGGGTCTGATCTTGACGACTTTGAGGAGTTTGATCCTGGTTCCTCTACGTTTCCATCTTCAAAGGACGGCCTGACCGAGAATAGTCTTTTTAACGAAAGTACTCAACACATTGTTGACAGAGCAGTCTCACTTAAATACGACCCCACAAGCATTAACAACCCCACTACAACCACTAATCAGTTTGATGACGATCCGCCAATAGGCGTCAAGAAGGAGCGGTCTGTGATTGACTCACTGAAGCAGGAAATATTTCAACTTAAGCTGCATATTGTTCTCATGGAGACACAACTTAACAACTCCTCAAATACAGGGGTTGCCCAGCTAAAAAGTAAGCTGGCAGAATCAGAGGCCGCCCGAATAGCTATGAAGAATGAAAACGAAAGGTTAAGAAACACAAATGCAAACCTCGGCCGACGGAGGAGTGAAAACTTTGATTTAGACGCTACGATTGATGACCAGATTCACGACCTGGAGGAAGAATTACTCGCTTATGAAACCGCTTTAGGAGACGCCCAGGAGGAACAGCAGCTAATAAAGGAGTATTACGAAAAGGAGCTGAACCAACGCGACAGCGAAATTTCAGAGTTGCAAGAAGTGAACGAGGATCTTTCAAATCGTGCAATGCTGTTGGAAGAGAGGAACGAAGAACTTTTACAAATGATTGCAGATGGTGATGACATGAATGAACCGAAAACGCCTATCACTCCTAAGATTAAGGATTCTGGTGTTTCGAACTTTGCAGAAAACAATCAACTTGAAGACCTTCTCATGCTTGCAAATGGAATCAAAGAAAAACTGGCGATCTCACCTTTACAGAGGACAACTCCGAATCAAAGCCCCAGCAGTAACGTGAGTAAAAAATCAAACGTCGAGACTTTTCAGGGTGTTCTCAAACAAATTTTCATTTCTGTCAACCAATTTTCAGAAGATTATCGAACTCTTCTTTCAAGCTCTAAAGGACTGCAAGCAGACTATGACGCTATTCTGGACGCTTACAAAATTCTTAAGAGTGACCTTGATAATTTTGTTTTGAGAACTGAAGCAGAAACCGCCATTGAAGAAGTTGAAAACTTGCTTTTTGAAAAAGAACAAGAACTTGAAACACTTAAAAATGAACGTTCAGAACTTTGGAATAATATCAAGCTTGTTAATGAAGGACTCGAAGAGATTGAGCTTGAAAGAAACAATTTGATTGAACTCAATACGCAGCTTGCAGATAAGAACGAGGAACTCACTAACTTGGCCATCTCACAAGACCCACTAATGGAAGAGATTGATAAATTATCTCGGGATAATACTGATCTGAGAGATGCACTTGAAGAGAAAGATAATGAGCTTCAAGTTCTCAGTGTTGAGTATTCTAACTGTGAGACAGATCTTGAGATTAAGACGAAGGAGGTCAAGAAACTACAGGATCTAATCAAATCTTTGCGCTCTGGTACCACTCCTATTACCAACAGTGAGCCAGCAACCCCAGAATCTCCTGTTTCTAACAAGAGTGACACGAAATCTGTCTTTATTAATCCCAAGGCGAGAAGAAGCGATTCCGACGATATAGTTGAGTACTTTTTGTCAGGCATTAAGCAATTTTACAACAAGGACACCGACCTCGAAAACTTGACCACGCAGTTTGATGAGTTAATTGAGTCCGTGAAACAGTTTGATGAAATTGCTGTACAACTTCAAGAGGCCAGCAAGATCAACACCGATTTGACTAACATGGTTGAAGAACGCGAAACCATGCTTTCGGATCTGACAGAGCGTGTGAAAGCTGGAGAGAAGAAGGAGAAAGAGATCAATGATGAACTTGCGACTCTTACAAAGCAATTGCAAGAAAAGACTACAGAGCATAAGAGGTTAAAAGAAGAAGTGGATGTTCTTAAAAATAAAGCAGCATCCCACAATGAGCTTCAAGAAAAATTTGATGCATTAGAGAAAAAGACTGAAGATTACGACAAGTTGCACACCCAACTTCTTGTCCTACAGGAAAAGTCCGACGAATGTGGCCGACTAGAGAAGGAGCTTTCTGGGCTGAAAAATCAACACGAAGAAGAGGTTGCCATAATAGAGCAAACCGAACTGATGATGGAAACCATCAAGGTTGAACTAGATCATCTTAAAAGGGAGCTTTTGACCTCAACTTCTGCAAAGGAAATTCTGCACAGTAGAATTGCTCATCTCGAGGAAGAACTAGAGGCTGCCAATGTTAAAAATAAAGAAATGGACGCCACAAACGAGGATATTGCAGAACTGCACAAGACCCTCACGGAACGTGGCGCCGAGATTGAAACTCTGCAAGGGCGAATTAAGACTCTCGAAACAGAACTCGAGTCTCAGGTCAAGCTTAGTCGCGAATCGCAGCGGCAAATTGAAGAGCTTGAGGAGACAGTACAATCACTTGAAATTGATCTTGAAGCCGAGACAGCGCTACGCGCAGAGCTCACGCAAACTCAACAGGAGTATGACAGTTTGGCCGAGGACCTTGAATTGCTGCAAACAGAAAATTTGGATCTCGAGACTCGCAACTCGGAGCTTTCGAGCGAAGTAGCGCGGCTAGAGACCGATTTTGATCGGATCAGTCGCGGCAAGGGCGATTACAAAGAACTTAAAGGTTTGCGCAGTAGTGTTATCCGGCTTGAAAGTGCTGAGCGTCGTAACCTTGCCACGATTCGCGAATTAGAGTCAAAATTGAGTGAACTCAACGTCTCGACCATTCAAAAAATTAAAAAAAGTTCAACATTAGACGATATTGCGCGGATGATCACACAGCAGCAACACCAAAAGCATCAACAAAAGGAACCCGAGGTGACCAAGTCATCTTCAATGAGTAAGTTGTTAAGCCCGGCGGTTACAGCAACTATAGCTGCAACGGGTGGCAAGCCCATCGGGGTGACAGGTACTGGCATTGGCGTAAGCTCCATGTTTAAGCAGCAGGCCTATCAGCATATGCTCGACCTTCAAAAGGAGGTGCAGTCGCTCCGAGACCGCGAGAAACGACTTTCCGAAACTCGCAAGTGAGTTAGAGTTTTATAGCTGGCAGCTGGCTTGTTGACTAACTGATGCAACAAGGAAAGAAAAAAAAATGATTGTAATTAGCCAATAATTTATTCACCTTTATTTTTTTTTTTTTTTTTGGACCTGTTGTTGTTCTGAGTACACATCAACAAGTGCCACGCTCAAGCAAGCATTTAAAAAAAAAAAACAATTGCTTGCACGTAGTATGAATTCAGCCGTACACTGCACTAGTCTTCTAACATGGCCTGGCTCTGTAGTTATAAAAAAAGCCTGGCAATGCTGAAGAAAAAAAAAATACATATAGTAAAAAAAGATAATTTAATATTTATAATTGACAAAATTTTTATCAATCATTTCTTTTTAAACTGCTATACATCTATCATTGAGATTAACCATTCAACATCAACGAGTGTTTATCTCTAGTGCAAACTTGTATATATATAGTATTAGATAGAACGTACAAAGTATAGGCGGTATATACTGTATAATCCTGGGAGAATTTTTGCAAATGGGAAAGGGTGAGCCAGGTAATTAAGCAAGTTTTTTTTTTCAAAATGACTTGAGATTTAAGACATGGACTATTTTAATTTTTTTTTTGCAACCCTTTTGAAATATTAGCTTTCCCCTTTAATAAACTAGCTGTTCTCAGGGATCAATCTTATGATCAAAAGAAATCAGGTCAATAAATATATATATTGACGTTAACAAAGCTGGATATTGATCTAATGCCTATTTTTTTGGTATTATTTATAGGCTTTGACGGGGGTTTAAATTTGAGGGTTTAAGAATACTGGTTAATTTAAATAAAAAAAAGTTCTTTTTATCTGAAACCTCCCAAACTCAACCTCCCGATCTGCCATCATCATTCATGATCTAAATCCTTCCCAGCTCAAAAAAAATAAAAATCTAAAAACTTGATGGTAATTAAACCGTTTCAGCACATCTAGAGACAACAACCCAAAAAAAAAAAGATTTTTTCAAAAACAAGTTTCATATAATATTGCATTATTTATCATGTCATCTACAGTATCTGCGGCGCCGCCAAACAACAACAGCAGCAACAAGAAACGGCCGCTTGAGGGCTCGCTCAAGGGTGATGCGGTAAAACGCCGTAACGTTTTCAAACACATTCTGGACGATCCATACACAAAAGTATCTTGGTAAGTTTTTCACTGTTTTTTTTTCAACCTCTTTAGCATATATCTAACTACTGACTTCTTTTATTTTTATTTTTCTTGGGTATTAGGCCAGTGGTAGCTCCAGAAGACTCGACGTACATCCTCGGGATGCTCACAAGCGCACTCGAGCCCCTACAGCATCGTTCTGACCGCACGGAAAAGGAGCTTATTGCGCGACCTGATATTACCGATTACCTTGTGCTCGGGTTCAACGCCGTCAACGCTGCACTCGAAACGCAAGCCCAACGCTATCTTTTCTTCCATGGTGCAAAAAACAGCAGCACTGGTAGTCAAAAGGAAGAAAAAGATGATGAAAAAGAAGAAAAAGAAACGGATATTGAAATGGTTTTTGTGTGTAAAGGGGATATGAAATCGGCGCTCTTGTCGGCCCATTTCCCAGAGCTCGTGGCCGCCGCCAGCGGCAGTGCCAGCGACAAAAATGCCGAGGCTAAAGCCAATAAATTCTCGGGAATAGTGCGCCTAATCCAGCTCCCCGCTGGGTCTGCTACACGGCTGGCGCAGGCGTCGGGGCTTATGCAACTTTCAGTAGTGGCGCTACGGCGCGGGTTTGCCGGCACCGCCGAGCTTACCGCGCGCCTCGAAACCCGCCAAATTGGGCAAGTTGAGACCCCCGGCTGGCTGGGTCAGGCCCGGCTCATGCCACCGGCGATTGCTACGCTTGTGACCACGGCGCCTATTAAACCCTTTGGTAAACAACAAAAACAGGGCAAGCAGCAGCAGCAGGATCAGCAAGAGAAGAAACTTTCAGTCCCTCCTGTCAAGAAACAAAAGTCTTTGTAGGATTTTCAAACAATCCACCAGACTGCTGAGTCTCCATAAAATAGAAATAATAAAAAACCTAGATCTAATAATAAACAATACATTATATATTTATATCAATGGCTTACTCCTCCATCTCATCGCCATCATCACCCGCGATCTCGTTGATTGCAAATTGCTTGGCCTCTTCAAGCACACTTTCCGGCACAAATTGGTGAAGACCGTTGGTGGCAGAAGCACTGACCCAACTGATCTCAAGCTCAAACTCCTTGTCCTTTGAGTCCTCATGTGCAAGGTAGATGATTTTAGCCGCCTCCTTGACACCTTGCTCAATGGAAAGGTTGCCCAGGTCCAGTTTTTCAAGCTCGGACTTGGCGGTCTGGCGACCCTTGCCGGTGGCAGCACCAAGGTATCCCCAGCAGGTTCCGCTAGGCTCAATCATATACATGTGCGCACCGTCGTCATCAACACCGCCAATGATTGCCGTAATACCAAAGGGGCGCACAGAATTGTAAAGCGTGTAAGCCTGCGCGTAACTGCCCAGGCGCGTTGCAAGTGAGGTGACAGGCACGGGCGTCTTGTAAATAGATCTCCACGACCGGGCCTCATCGCGTCCTCGGTTAACAAAGTGTCTGCCGTCCGGTAACAGTCCAGAGTAAACCTGCAAAATATTTGTTAGCATTACGGGAGGGGCACTTGTTGAATTAATTTGCAATTGCCATCTACATACCACACCAACGTGCTTGTCTATTGTCTGTAGACGCTTGTTGGCGCCGGGAACGAGCAGTTTCGAGCTAATGATCTTTTCAGTTGCAAAGACAACACCGTCCTTGCATTTGATTCCGATTGACGTGCCTGCGTTCTCCACTGCCTTGAGTGCGTATTCAACTTGGAAATTCCGTCCATCTGATAACGGTCAATTAAAAAAAGATTAGAACTCGGAAAAAAGCACCGCAAAAAAAAGGCGCACTTACCAGGACTAAATGTACTGTTAGAAAGATCGTAACCTGTTCCAATTGAAGTCTAGAAGACCCGTTAGTCAACGATCTCAATGGGGTAAGAGCTTCTGGGTGGGTGGCGATTCATGTGTTTAGATTTTGCAAAATTAAACCATATAACCCCTCCTACAAAAGGTAGCATCACCCAGCAGCATGCAGATGTAATAATACTGACCATTGCTAATTAGATATGTGTTGTTGTTAGGCGGAAGAGATGACAAAGTGGTGGCGAGTAGACGGTGATTGTGGTGAAGAAGGTTAGCAAAGGGAAAACAATCAGTTGTGCCAATTTTTTTTTTGGTGACAAGAGTGGCCCCGGGTAACTCAGAATCCTCCATACAAACCATGTTGAAGACGAATTTACAAGGAGACCTACAAAAATGCCTTTTAAAATGCAAATATATTTATGCTTGTCTATAAATAAATAATACATGCCTAGACTACCACTTGGTGCCCAGCGCCAGTGGTGCCAGATTGGGGTCTTCTGTAGTTGCTAGAATGTCCTCAACGGCGTGATACTCGACACGCAAGAGCTCGTCTCTGGGCTTTTTCTCCCATAAGAGCTCGACCCACGATGCTGCAAGTTGAGATAGCGCAACTGAATATGAGCTCTGTTCGTTATCAACAAGCAGAGTCTTTGAAAAATCCTCAATGTCACTGTAGAGAATCTCCAGCTCATCTTTCCACTCCTTTGCGTTTTTGCCGTCCGGCATACCAATCTGACCACCACCGTTCACGCAGCCGCCGGGACATGCCATTACCTCGACATAATCATACTGGCTGGCATCGCTCAGAGCCTGGGCAGTGGGGGTTCGGCGCGAGGTAACGCGGGCACGGGCCATCTTTAACCCAGTTTTACCAGGGCGCTCGCCAGCGTCACCTTTTTGCTTTAGCTTGCGTACGAGATTCTGGATATTTCTAAAACCATAGATTCGAGCAGTTTTAAAATGAATCTTGGAAGGGTCAGCCTCACTGACGACGCGGTATTCGGTGATGTCTGAGTTTTTACCGGGAAGAACTTCAACTCGCGTTGATTCCTCAATGCGCTGCTGAATTCCCTGAATTACAAAGTCCATATATCCGCCAGATGAAGAGCCGGGATGCGAAGTCCACTGTTGCTCGGTGGGCCAGTTAGTAGGGGCAAGTAATTTGACTTTGTCAGTCTCCGTCGTCTCTTCATTGAGAGACTCAAATGCAATTCCTTCACTAATCAACAACTGAACAATTTCCTTTGCGGTAATAACGCAGTCGACGTCTCTGTATGTGTTGTTTTCAGAGTCTGAACCAAACTCGGGTCTTGCTGCCTCTAGTTTCTTATCAAAGCAGGGCATGACACTAAGATGATAGATATTTCCCTTTTCTACTGAAAGCTCTTTGCTTATAAGGTCTTTGAGCAGACTGCCAGTAATCTGCTGTGGCGACTTGACCTTTGATAAGTATGGAATGACATGGGGATGTGTCTTTTCAACGTAACAGGTCCAGCCAGGGCAACTGCTGCAGAGAATGGGACCCTTTGAAGCTTTTGAAGAATTGACAGAAATTTTAACATTATTTTTAGACTCGAGGACCTCGTTCAGGCACTCATTGAGAGAGATCGCACGGCCGATCTCGAGCCCGACAATGTATTTGAATCCAAGAATGTCAACAAATAGGTGTCGCAGTTTTGCGTCGACTTTCTCAACTGAAATACCGTATGCACCGGCAAGAGATACTCGCGATTGATGAGAAATAGATGCAACAAAGACTTTTTCTTTTGCATCATCGTTCCGCAGGCTTGATAGCAGCTCGTCGTGACTCTGTAGCGAGACTAGCACGCTCTCGGCTGATGTGATACATCCGCTGCAGGCCAAGCAGTCAGATAAAGATATTTGTGCTTTGTCGAGGTTTGCCTTCTTGCCCTCGTCTGTGATTTCTGTAGGAATACCATCCATGCTGATTTCGATTTTGGCCTTGCCAGACTCGTTTGTCTTTTTGATCTCGACCGGCTTGATGCATGCAACACCGGGAGAGATGAAGTCATTAAGGTCGTCTACTGATAAGATGGCGCTCATTGTCGACTATGTGGACTCTGATAATTGTAAAATGAAGAACTTTGAAAAAAAATAAAATAAATAAGTAATCAAAATAAAAACAAGAAGTTTCTGGTGGTTATAAAGATGGGTATGATCTGAAATGATGAGAGCAAGAAATTGGAGATTAGAAATGAAGGAAGTTTTATTCGAATTTGTCAAAAAAAAAAAAAAGAATTTCAGTTGGTAGACAAAATGCTGAGTAATTCATCATCTCTTACTTGCCCGAAATCGGATAAAATAAGATAAATTATAAAGTTTAAAATATAAGCTGTTTAAGTTATTGTCAAAGTATTAAATCATATGTTATAAAATATAACATCAATGTCTTAACATTTAAGTCAACCGCAAGTTCAAAGAGAAGAAGCCAGCAATATTAAAATTTTGATTTGATAATGATAATAAATGGGTTGCTCAGATCCAACTGTTCTCAATGTCGTTTCTTAATAAGTATATATTAACTAAGAAAAGGTTTCATTTGTTACATTTTTTTAAAACTTTGGCTCTGGTCTATAATTATATTCTATAAATCAAAAGGTTGATGAAAGAAATCTGAAATTGTGATTTTTAGAGGTGAAATTGACATGGTTGTCAGAGAAAGGCAGTTTCATTGTCTACAAAAAAAATATCTGTGAATGATTAAAACTGTTAAAAATTAAACATTTAATTTATTCTTATTTATTTATTCTTATTTATTTATTTTTATTTATTTATTTATTTATTTATTTATTCTTATTTATCACTTTGATTTGTTTTGTAATTACTTTGGTTGAGATGATGAAGATTAAGGGTCAACATAACCTTTCATTTTACCTCCCTCATCTTGAGTAACATGGTACGGTAGGAAAAACAACTCCAGACTCCAAAACTGATAAAATTTACTATGCCCTTTTTTACTTTAACACTTTTTTTTTACTGTTAATATTTTTATCATAAAATCAGATATACCTTTAAACATCTTTTTGACGAGTGCACATGAATCACAAGATGCGAAATGCTCAGATCTCTGCGAGAATTGACGACCTTACATAATCTTTATTATTGGCTTTTAATAAAGTCAATTTGTGTCCACCTGAGTGTTCTCTGATTCCAAAACTCTTTTCTTTTTTATTGAATTCTCTTTACTTTTCTTTCCTTCCTTACTTTCCATCCTACTAACAACATCAGACTTCCGGTTCCATTTGGCAATTCTCTCGGTTACTATGAAGCTGACCCCTTTGTCATTATTAGCCCAGGGAAGCACCGTCGGAGCATCCAAGCTCCGGCCTATGCGGTTGCACCCGGGCCTACTGACAGCAGCTATACGCTCCCCCAGCATCCAGTGCACTGGCGCCTCTCGCCTACGATTTAACTCGACTATCCCGGCCCCCCAGCAGCCCGAACAGTCGCCCAAAAAGACCGAAGAGACTATACTGAAGGCCGAGGCTATCAAGGAAAAAGACGAACAGAGCGCTATCGAGAAAACCACCGGTGAAATTGATCGTAAAGCTCGCGAAGGTATCTTTTACTTTGATAATGTCTACCCCGTTGTTCCCGGCAGATTCTCATTTGCCTCGTATTTCCTCTCCACTGTCCTAGGTCTCACCGAAAATCGGGTGTCCAAAATTATACAGAAGCATGCATTTCCTCCCGACTTTCCTGTTAAACTGACTCAATTGATCCCCCGCTACAAGGACGGTGGCGCCTTTGGTCTGTTTGAAATTAGCGCCGATGCACCCAATGTTTCTCAAGAAGATGTCGAAGCTTGTATCTACAGTTACCTCAAGGACCATGACTACCGCCCCATTTTTAACCCCTTTCGCAGAATGCGTGTTTTTGGTGTCAAGGGTGTGCCCTGGATCGAAGATCTCAAGAGAGCCAATAGTACCAAGGTTCGCGTTGTTTTTGATGGTGACGATCTTTCTCAAGAAAGTCTTTACAAGGTTTTAAGAAGATATGGTACTATTATTGATATTGAATCTCCTCCTCCCGGTGCAAAGGACCTCCCTCGATCTGCTGTCGTTGAATTCTCGGTTCTGCGCGATGCTTGTACTGCAAGAAACTGTGTCAATTCACTCACGGTAAAGAACACTAAGATCCACATTGCTTACATTCCGTCCGAAAAGGCTGGCGCTTTTAAAAAGGCTATTGTTGACCACCCCCGTATCTCAATTCCTGTGATTCTCGCTCTTCTTGCCACCCTCGCCGTCCTGATTTTCGAGCCCATCAGAACTTGGTTTATTAAAAAGAAGGTCTGTGGTAGTCATGGCTTGGAAAAATACCGACTTTACAGATACCTGGTGCGTCTTAAGCGTGATACCATGTCTACTTTGAACAGATACCTGCACTTTTCCGCTTCTGCCCAGTCTAGATTTGAGGATCTTTGGACAGCCCGTCAGGAAAGTGTCGGCACGTTGCAGCAGTGGATTGAAGAAAATGTCAACACTTTTATTGTCGTCAATGGTCCCCGTGGTAGCGGAAAGAATGAATTAGTTAGTAAATTTGCCCTGTCTGATCGGAAAAACGTTATTACCATTGATTGTGAATCCCTTTCTAAGGCTAGAAACGATACTTCGTTTGTGAAGGCGGCTTCAAACCAACTTGGCTATTTTCCCGTTTTCCCCTGGATGAAGAACTTGACTACTTTTGTTGATTTGATTGTGCAAGGCCTGACGGGACAAAAAACAGGTCTGTCTGAATCCAACGAGACTCAGTTCAAGTCTATGCTAAACACCACTGTGACTGCTTTAAAGGAGGTTGCTCTTGAGAACTATGATAGAAATGATAGCGAGGTCAAGCTCACCGAAGAGTCTTACCTTCAATTGCATAGTGAAGTCAAGCCTATTGTTGTAATCAAGCATTTCCTAAACGAAGTTGCTTCTTCTGACACCAATGACTTTATCTATAAGCACCTGGCTGATTTTGCATCTGTTCTTGTGCAGACTAATACTGCGCATGTTATTTTTGTGTCAAATGACACCTCGTTTGACAAGACCTTGTCAGTATCACTTCCCAACCAATTGTTCAAGATCTTGACTATTGGTGACGCGGACCCTCAATCAGCAAAAAACTTTGTCATGCAACAGATTATTGAGGCGAACAAGACTACTGAGATTTTTGAGGAGGGCACCAATGAAAAGGTGGTCTTGGCCGAGCCCAAGTTATCCGACTTCCCGAACCTGGAGGAGGCCCTGCAGCCGCTTGGTGGTCGTATGACTGATCTGCAAACTTTTGCGCGCCGGATCATGTCGGGTGAACCGCCCATGATGGCATCTAAGGATCTTGTACGCCAAAGCGCCTCTGAGATCTTGCAAATGTTTTTGCTCAAGGCTAACCCGGATTGGACTCGTGAACAAGTCTGGGTAATTATAAAAATGCTTGCTGAGCTTGAAAAGAAGAGTAATGATAAGGGTGCGTCTGAATCGTCGGGCGGCTGGTTCCGTGGCGGCAACGACAAAAAGAATAAGGACCATAAAGAGCCGCGGACAGCATTGCCTACCCTGCCATTTTCAGACCTTGTGTGTACCCCTAGTTTTAAGACAATTCAGCAACAAGAGGCTCTGGTTGCACTGCAACACAGCGAGATGATTGCGCTCATCATGGACAATGGCCGGCCCTCGGCTATCAAGGCCGGTAAGCCCCTCTATCAAGCCGCATTCAAAGCGCTGGTCGGGGACCCAGAGCTCAAAGCCATGATGGAAACGCAGCTGATGGAGAAACTTATTGCCACGGAAAATGGCAAGATTACCAAATTTGAGGAAGAGTTATTATCACTTTCAAAACTACCAAAACGTTGGGAGATTAATGAGCGGATTGACTATCTTTCAACAAAACTGAGTATTTCCCAGGGTAAAATTATGGACTATGAGGATAAAATTGCTATTCATGCTGATTTTGTCAAGGAATTTAAGAAAAAACAAGCAGTAACAAAATGAAAGGGGATACAACAATCAATCTTTTAGTGCCACCAAAAAAAAAAAGGCGGCCTCAGTAATAACGTATATATTCTTTTGTTAAAAGTAATAAATAATAAGTCATGATCATAGCAAAATGGTGCTTAGGGAGGTGGGGAGAGCGAGCGTGTGTATGTGTGAGAGAAAGAAAAAAAAAAGGTTTATATGAGCGATTGGGTCACGATTTCATAGGCAATCTGCCGGCGTACCGCGGGGATATCGGCCTGGGCAAAGCTCATGATGGACCGGTCCTGGGCATAAAGGTTAGCCATGCGACAAACAAAAGCCCCACAATCAAATGAATTTTGTTGTTGCGGGCATGGTAACGTAGCACAAAGATCATAACGGTCATAGCCCAACTGGCGTAAATCGGAGTAAGGATAAGTGGCCAAAGTCTGCTTGCGCATGTAATCACGTAAAAGCTCGAGGGTAATGGCGCCAGCCCCATTCATGGAGTCGTAAAGTTCAAATCGTAGATCCCGGTTATTGATCACAGCGAAGCACCAGTGGATATTATGACGGTTAATGGGGACGAAAATAAAGTCCGGTTTGGTCACATCAATCCCGCGCCGCTCGGCCCATTTGGAAACACCTTTATAGCCCGATTTTTGTAGAGTTGAGAAGAAATGCGTAGAAAAGACCACGGTTTTGGCCAGGACGCCACCGCTTTGAACAGAGCGCTGTTGGATTAAATTGAAATAAAAATCAACTATATTGTCATTAATCCAGTGGCCTGGCCGTAGCGTTTGCAGATCGTAGACCGTGATGGTAATGCGGAATGCGTCAACTACCGCCGTGGAGTAGTCGCGGCGCGCCCAGAGCCCATCCACGCGATCAACAACGCCAGGAGAAAATAGGGCTTCGAGATTCTCGCGGCTGGCAACTCCACCGTCAACTTGTTGCAACCTGCCCCGGTTGCTGGATGCATATCGATCATCATTCCCGTTGCTGGTGGTAGTGGTGCGTTTGCGTGTATCGGCCAGTTTCATGTACGCGTCGATATATTCATTCTCAGACCGAGTCTCTTCGGGTAATTCGACTTGCGTATAGTACCACGACGATGGATATCCGAGTGGTCGCCGGCGGTCTAGCCGCGATTCGTCAAACACGTACTTCTTAAAGTTTGTATTCGTCAAAAGCACGCTGCTTTTAGGTCTACTACTACTGTTGCTGCCATTGCTCTTATTGTTGGAATTGCTGCTGCCAGTTTCATAAGTCTCAATATTAGATTCTGGACGCCGTAAGGCCAGTCTCGTCTGGCGCAGGCGATCCGCAAAAACATTCTCCCTCTTGTCGTTATTGTTATTATTCTTGAGTCTATCAATGTTTTTAACTTGTTGGTCATGCTCAAAATCACGGTTATTGCCAAACGTGACCTGTTTCTTTCGAAACAGCTGCTTAGCAAACGGGGTATCATTGATTTCGGGGTACAATGATCCTGAAGTTGTCGAGGTCGTAAGCCGGCTTGGTCCCGGCGGAACCGTTGCTGCCGACACCGCTGTCATCGTCTCTCTCTGCCACCGCTGCGAAGGTGCCACCACTGATCTCATCTCATCCGGCGTATCCAATTCCATTGATGTGCCCAACCGGCACCCCGATGCGGACGCGCGCTCGCTGGCGATGGGTTCAAAAAGCGGCCGGCGCCCTGTGAATGCAGGGCGCTTTTGCGTGTACCTCAGCGGCACGGGCATATCGAGAATGAAAGCGCGGTTCCGCTCGTCATTTTCATCTAGTCTATTGTTCTCGTTTTCCTTTCTATAGGCAGCCTCAGCAGTAGCAGCAGTCTCAGCGTTGGCATCACGGCCGCGGTCAAATGCCCCGGGCACATCCGTGCGCCGCCGTTTTGTCCTCCTTTCAACGCCATCAAGCTCGTCAGCATAATTTGCATAGTTTTCTCGGTAATTGGTCATGACTGTGTTCCAATAGGAGGAAAGCGCGCGGGCCCCAAGTTGGACCACGGATGAGAAAAAATCGGCGCCAGCAGTGACAAAGACAGAGGCTGCGTCAACCAGCTTTTTGAACTTTTCGGCCGTATCGTCGTCTTGTTGTTCCTGAGCCCGTGGTTCTGAAGCATTGTCAGCAGCAGCCGTGGAGGTTTCGGGCAAAATAATCCGGCTGCGGGTCGGCGTGTCGTCGTAGTAGTCGTAGCCCGGGGCGCTTCTGAGTCTCGCAGGAATACTGAGATCGGGATAATAGGGCGTGGGCGGCGCGCGCTCATCATCATCAAACACCCGACCAAATTCCCGTTTCCGCATTTGCGAAGGGCCCCGGTTCAAATTCAGACCATACTTCGACTGGTGGTTATCCATAGTTTGCGCATGCTTTTTCGTTGAAAAGATGGAAGGAAGAATGGCCAAACCATGGCCAAAAAAAAAAAAATGCTTGGAAAATACTTTTACGCAAAATGTCAACAACCAAGTCAAATAAACCTCCCATTTCACCAACAGATACCCATACTTGTTGCCCATTGCCGGCGATTGAAAAATAGTTTGAAAAAAAATTATTAAATGAAATGACCGTATCTATCTGATATTATATCCACTACTCCTCGACAACACCAGCGGACTCCCACTCTCCCTTGAGATTCTCCTTCCACAAGGTGACCTTGTTGTCACCTCCAGAGACAGCCAAAACGTTGCCGGACAAAGACCAGCTAACTCTCCAAACAACGTCAGGGAACTTCTCGTCGCGCAGAAGCTTCTTCTTCCAAGGACCATCACCCTCCTGTGTCCAGATGATAACAGTTCTATCTTGTGAAGCGGACGCAATGTATGATTTGGACAAAACCGACGGCGACCAGGCGACATCACGGACCCAGTCCTCGTGGCCTTGAAGCTCGCTCTCGACGACATAAGAGTTGGATTCAGCATCAAATTTCCAGACCTTGACAAGGTTGTCGCTGCCACCACTGACAAATCGCTTGGTCTCCTGGCTCTGGCCCGCAACATTAGTCTGCACAAGCGAGCGAGAGACAGTGGGTGGGGCCCATGATGCCGCATTAACGCCAGCAGCATGTGCAGTGAAAACAATAGGAGTGGGCTTGCCCTCATCCTTGAACTCAACAACGGAAACTCTACCGTCCGAAGAGGCGCAGAGCAAAAGCGCGCCGTACTCTTGGGGCGCCCACGAGATGGAATTCACAGACGCTTGGTGAACGCTGTGTTGCGCAATGTTGGACCAGCTACCGTTCTCCTCTCTCCAGATAATAACCTTGCCGTCGTACGAGGCAGAGGCCAGAATGACACCAAACTTGGGGTGAGCCCAGGCAACTTGCCAGACGGGGCCTTCGTGACTGGTAGAAAGTTAGACAAGCAGTGCGGAAGTGTTGTTGATGCATACTTACCCTCTGAGAGTCTCTATTAACTTTTGGTTTTCGCCATCAATTTCAAAGATCTTGATCGTTTTGTCTGACGAGCAAGTGGCGAGTCTCTTTCCGTAGTAGTCCAGAACGGCGTCGTGCTATAAAAAACATTAGTAAGGGTCGCCGTGTTGCACAGGAATGGGCAATGATTTACTTACGATCAAATCATTGTGAGCGTTGCGAATAGCCACCTTTAGAAAATGAAAAAAAAAACCGCGTTAGTAACCAAATGTTATTACACTAGCAATTGAGCTGCTGTGCATACCATTGTGTATGTTGTTACTTGCTGTTATTGCAGGAAGGGCGTAGAAAGGGGATGGCAATGGATGAGGTTGATGAGGGAAGGAGAGTTTGGTTTTTTTGGTTTCGTGTTCAAAAAATAGAGGGTTAGGGCAAACCTCTGTAGGCCCTGTGAAAATTTCAAACCTTCCGCGCCGGATCACCCAAATGGATTTCCCAAGGCATGCACAAGGCCTGTTCATCACAAAAAAAAAAAAGACATCCAAAGGACTCATAGGCCACCCTTCCCCCGCGCGCGCGCCTTACGCTCACTAACACATACTACACTGCATACACATGTCTGACCTCCGATCAAGTGTCAATGAGTATCTTGAGGGGCTGCCCGAAACAGTGCTCACGAGACTCTATCAGTCGGTACGTACGACCCTCGCGCGCGTAACCCTGCTGTCGCTATTGCTAACCCACCTGCTTTGACTTTTTTTTTTAGCCTGCCACCTGTCTGGCGATTTTCAGACTGCTGCCAGGCCTTGCAAAGCATCTTGTTTTGGGCATGCTTTACCGAGATGATCCATTGCCTTTGGATCATGTCGATACGTTAGTCAACACAAACAGTCAGAGGTAAGAGCATAATGTCTGACTCGGCAGTGAACTTTGATTTGCTAACAAATTTCTAAAGACTACAAGGAGAAACTCACAAGAAGCTGAAGGGACTACACATTATTAGAGAGCGACACCATGCATTAACGCTCAACAGCACATTCAGGACGAGCTTTCAGAATGCATTGACAGGGAGGTAAGAAGAAAAAAAAAAAAAAAAAAAACGCAACTCTGCATGTTGAAGCGACTTGATCTAACCCACCCGGATAGTGAAGGCACGAGCTCGTTCGGTATTGCGTGTGAGACCGAGGACAAACACAAGGTCGGGATCTCATTTCTTGAACAACATGCGATATCCCGTTGGGAGTCGATTCTGCATTTTATGGTTGGTACGCAACAAACAGAGGTGCCCAACGACGGCGTGCTGTCGCTGCTGCATCACAGCGGGCTTATGGAGGGTACTGACCCTTACAACATGCGAATCACAAACGCTGGCTTTCAGTTTTTATTGCAAGATGTCAACGCTCAGATCTGGACGCTGCTGCTGCAATACCTAAACATGGCCGAGAAGCTGCAAATGGACCCTGTTGATGTGCTTAATTTTATCTTTATGCTGGGAAGTTTGGAACTAGGAAAGGACTATTCCCTTTCAGCTCTGAGCGGAACGCAGGTGCATATGCTCGAGGATTTGCGGGATTATGGTATTGTTTACCAGCGCAAGTCGTCTTCGCGACGATTCTACCCGACGCGGCTGGCAACGACGCTCACATCCGACGCAACGTCGGTGCGGTCAGCCGCAACCTCTATGGATGTTGCCATGAGTAAACCAGTAACTGCCACCAACGTTTCCTCCGCAAACGGCGTTGCCGGTAGTGGAACCTCGTCGTCGATCATGGGCGGAAACACTGGCTTTATTATCCTCGAAACTAACTTTAGATTGTATGCCTATACGGACTCTCCACTACAAATCGCAGTGCTCAATCTTTTTGTGAGTCTTAAATCACGCTTTGCCAACATGGTGGCTGGTAATATCACCCGCGAGTCGGTGCGATCGGCCCTGAGTAATGGCATCAAGGCCGACCAGATCATTCAATACCTCACGGTGCATTCCCACCCACAGATGCAAAAATCCGAACCCATTTTACCCCCTACTGTTGTTGACCAGATTAAGTTATGGCAAATTGAAATGGACAGAATTAAGGCAGTTGAGGGTTATTTATTTACCAATTTCCGCAATTTTAATGAGTACAATATGGTAGCCACGTACGCAAAGCAACTAGGGGTTGTTATATGGGAATCACAGGCAAAACGCAAATTTTTTGTTACGAAGGAGGGAAATTCGCAGGTCGTTGAGTACGTGAACAGAAAGATGCAACAACTCCAGGCTCAGGCTGCCAGCAGCAGCAAGTAACCGCTCGGAGAATGGTATAAAAATGTAAACAGAATAGCATGATCTTTCCTTAAAGGTCGTATTTTTAAATCTTTTTTTTTTTTTTCTTTATTTAATTACTTGATAGTACATTATTTTCATAAGTATATATTGATTATTTACTGTTGGTTGTCTTGCACGATTGGCGCCGGCTGCGCATTTCTACCCAGCTCTCGCTGCTCCCGTTGTTGTTGTTGTTGTTGTTGTTGTTGTTGTTGTTGCATCTGAGCCCGGCGCCGGTGAAAGAACACAAATACGGCAACAACTACTACCACGATTGCTAGAGACATTGAGTCAATAGTACCGAATTCCTCAATATCATCATCAGTAAACATTGTAAACTCTTCCTCGTTCATGATATTATCATGGCCGTCGTTGCTGGTCAAGGCCGTACCGGTCGCCTCCTCGTCGTTGGTGCCAGTTGATGACCTCACAACATACTGCCAAATCACATGTAGCCCTTCAAAAAACGAAGTCACGGACTTTTTTTCTGAATCGTTTTCGTCTCCGTCGCTATATTTGAGACCTGTAATTTTGTTAAGCGCGCCATCACTGATTAAATAGTTCCAAAAGCTGCGCACCCTTAGTTTTAGTAAGGCCAGCTGAACGGGGAAAAATGCTTCAGGGTTGGTTTCTGCTGCAAGATCGTAGTAGCGTTTTGCTAAATGAAATGACTTTTCGGCTCCAATGCCATTCTCATGCATCCAACCCAGATTCCATTTGGCCATACTGCTAAAGTGATCAGCTGCGGCCTGATAACAAACAGCCGCCTTAGCGGGATCTTCTTTTTCGGTGCCAATGCCCTTAAAATAATAATCACCCATCTTGACGACTGCATCAATATTCATTTGGCGCGCTGCTCGGGTCCAGTACACCAAAGCCGTCTTCTCGCGGTAAAAATCGCGAGTAGGAACTGAATTGGGTACCACCTCCTTTTTCTGCCAAAGACGATTAGAGAAAGCGCCGACCTTCTTTTTAATAACATTAAGATCAAAATGTCCCCGCTGCTCATCTAGTATATATGCCAGATTTACTTGCGCGGTTTCGTAGCCCTCCTCACTGGCAATCAAGAATCCCAAAATCGCCGATCCGTAATCGCGCTTGTTATAACTATCATGAGCCCATTTGAGTGGACTGTAAAGCTCTTCAACTGTTTCTGAAACAATCTTGAAATAGTAAACCGCGCTTTCAATCGACTTGATCTGACCGGGGAAGCCCTGTTCAAGCATAATTCCCTTGTAATACCAAGCAAGAAAGTTGCGTTTTTGAGAGGCAAGAGTAAAATGCTGGAAGGCCTTTAGGGCATCGCCGGGATGGTTCCGCTGGTAGTAAGCGTAGCCAAGGTTGAAATGAGCCGGGCCGTAGGTTTGTTCGGCCGCCTTTTTTATATAAGCGACACCCTTATTGACGTCCTTTTCAACGCCAATGCCGTGATAGTACATAAATCCGAGACTATTGTATGAAATGTAGTCATGAAATTCAATTCCGCGGGCAAACCATTTCTTAGCTTGTTCAAAGTCTTGGTCGACGCCCTGACCGTTAAGATAGCGGGTACCAATGAATCCAGCACAATGGGCACCCTGTTTTAACGTGAACTCGTCTAGTTTGGATCTAGTAGGTGTTGGTGAACCGTCCGGCTTCCATAAATAAGCGGCTCCCTTGCGGGCATAAGAGACCGCAAGTTTAAAATCAGAAGCATAGGTTTTACCGCCTTCATAGAACAATGTAGCCAGGGCATAGTGAGCATACACTATGTTTTCCTCTGCGAGGTACTGGAAATACTCAATAGCTTGCTTGACGGTCTTGATGTTGACCGGGAGACTATTCTGAGCATGTGGACCAGAGGATGTGAAACTGGCACCTTCACCGAAAATACCTCCATTTTCGTCAGGAATGATCCATGACGGCAGTTGTAAATATCGTCCGCCCGGAGGAGCGTTTTGAAAAAAATACTTGAAAGCTTTGTTGGCCGTCTCCTTGTAGTACTTGATTGCCTCTTTGACGTTGGGTGCTGTGGCAATACCTGATAAATGCCTATAGGCAACGGCCATCTGAGCCCTATTATCACCAGAGTTGGCGGCAAATGTGTAGTATAATGTGGCTTTTGCTTGGTTAATTGGGATAGTTCCAAACATACCGGTCGAGTACATGAGGCCAGTCATGAACGTTGCTGATGAGTTTCCAGTGAGACTGGATAGCGCCTGGTAGTTTTCAAGCGACGCTGGGAAATTCTGAGGATGCGTATAGTTTCCAAAAAAATTCAAATCACCCAGAGTGTATAATGCATCGGGGTTTTCTAGCGCCGCTGCTTCTTCCAGTAAGTTGAAAGCTCGTTGGGTATACTCCCTATATTCATCAGTGACGGGATCCACGATTTGCTCTTCTTGCTTAGACCCAAATATCAGATCTGCCAAAATCGAGAGCACTGTCTTCCACATGGCTACTCGTGGCTTGTACAAATTGGCAACATTGCTAGTGGAAAAGACATCTGGTAGTGAGTCGAGTATGTTTCGTGCCTGATTATATTTGAGCTGGCCCAGGTCAATGGACTCGTCCTGGTAGGGGCGCGCTGCAATTGGCGCTAAACACGCCAGAAACAGGAACAAAACTACAATTCATTAGAAAATAGGTATGAAAAATCAACAAGGATTTGGGAAACATACTGTTCAGGAGCATTGTTGGTGAGTCCAATTGATGATGGACAATATAGTGGGAAGAGGAAGCTGATGTGATTAGCTTCAATGAAAAGAGGAAACGTCAGAATAGGGGGTCACGTGAACAATAAAACTACTTACAATCGAGCGGAGATTGAAAGATCACGCTGGTCAAGCACCGATAATACTTCTAATAAGACTAGATTTGAAGATTTTTAATGTTGAAAAGATGAAATAAGGGCAATAAAGTATTTGGAGAATTTTGAGCAGAAGCAAATTATTTTGAGTGTACTCTCCAGGCCATTTGTTTATCAGTGAAAAAAAAAAAAAAAAAAACGTCTTACAAGACCTATGTACTAACTTTTAAATTTTATTTTGAAGTCTCAAGTTTTGAAGCAGAAAAGACAAGAGTGCACATTGAATAAACAAAACTGATCGGATAAATGAATAAAAAAAAAAATGTAACTTAATCTTTTTTTACTCAAATAATGAAAATGAGGTACATAATTGTAAATTGCGAATAATTTGAATGACCGGATTGAGTCCTGTAGCTCGTTCAGTGTTGCCTGGTATCTAGAATCTCTTAGTGCACAAAATCGTGAGTTTTTATTTGCTCAACTGGTGGGACCGTTAAAAAGTTTGGGCAATTAAAATTATAAAGACAATATGTGTGTATATATAGCTAGGGGGTGCCAAGTTGTCTGGTTTAACTCATTTCTCGTGGCATCTTTCTTTTGAGCATATGTGTGCACAATTTGCACGTTTTTTTTTTTTCAATCTTATTACAAATGTATATTTATGCAAAATTTATAAATATAGAGTTACATCGCGGCACTCTCAAATTGTTACTCGCTAAATGATGCCTATTAAATTAGGCCCAGGTTTTCAATTAGGCCCAAGTTTTAAAATTTTTTTTTTTTTTAAAAAAAAAAAAAAGCCGTTGGCACTCCTAAACTTTTCCTCATCAAGGTTATGCTAGCTCTCGCCAATTTCGCCAAAACCAAAAGAATTGCATTTTGCAGCTACGCTATGCAAATGCAGAGTACTCCGCACCGGTGTGTACGTGTCGAGAGAGAGAGAGAGAGAGAGCAGTACGAAAAGGAAAGAATTGAGAGGTCTTGCCCGCAGCGCTAGAATACTGTCCAAACGTTTTTTGGGAGGACGCTTGTGATCGGTCTAATAGGTCTGAGACAGAGAAAACGCCAAGGTAATAAAAAAAATAAAAATAAAATAAAAAAAAAAAAGATCTGAACGAGTACAAATTCCAAAAGAGGGTGTCAATGATACTTGGTGACCATTTGATTGATTCATTGGCTGCCCGAGCCCAAGGTAAAAAAGGGACAGTTTATAATTTCTACCTCAAGGACTGCCAAAAAAAAAAAAAAAAAAAAAAACTGCAATCAATTGTCAGTGACCTCACACAAAGATGGTTTGCCATCCTGTACCTTCATTATACAGTATATAGCTAGTAATGACAATCATGTATATAAACAAAGAGATTAGTTGGTCCGAAAAAAAAAATTTTTTTTAACTCTTTCCCGTTTCATTTGCCAAGTTACCAGGGGTAAAATCGGTTCCGATTAGCAATCAATTTTTTTTTACTGAGAGGCTGATCAACAGCTTAGGTTGGTGGCGGTGTCAAAAATACTCCACGAGTCATTAAGTGTGGAATACCAACAAGAATACAAATTCTTTCGTGAGTTAAACACCCGTTCTCCAATTGGCGGGGCGTCAGGGCCTTTTTTTTTTTTTTTTTTTTCAGCCTGGGTGGATGTTTGTAAATATGCCGTGGGGGGGGGTACTGTAAAAATTAGTACAGTATTATTATTATAGCCTCAGTATCCGTTTTTTTTTGTTTTTTTTTTATTGAAGCTTTAGGTATAGTTTTGCCTGGATTTGGAGGGGAGAATGAGGTAAAATCACAATTTTGATAACGTATATGATTGACCAAGGGACTCACACACACACACACACACAAAAAATTAAGTGCAATTACCGAGACCCTTTAACCCAAAGCGGCACCTAAAACAAAATTTTTTTTCCCACTACAAAATGGGGGAAAATGAGCCTCGAGCTAATCACGATTGAAAAAATCACCAATAACCATATATATATATATATATAAAGAGAGAGAGGATATAACCAGGGTTTACTGATTTTTCACTTGCGGAAAAACGAACGACCGCAACTCAGCTGCGCTTCAGGGTTTCGCTGCTTGAGACCAGCTTACCGGGCTTTTTTCACAAAAGGAAAAGACGGCTTTGCAGGGAAGAATTTCCGGCGCCTACGTGGTACCCGCACGCTACAAAATAGCCCCCCTCCAGACTCAAATGTAAGCTTGGTGTTTTTTCTCCATGTATATAGTTACCCCATAGGACACCCAAAATAAACAGATTCTACTACTACATAGGCGTGTACAGTTTCCTGTTAAGTATTTGGATCGAGTATATGCTTTTATGAACGAGAGTTTGAGCCTCCTCCTTCTAATTTGACCGTACTTAACAAGTTTAAAAGGGACATGGAATTTGAAAGGCAAAAACCTGTTTTAAAAAAAAAAATTACATCAATATAGCACCCATTTGAGATCAGCGGTCATCGTACTAGAACCTCGAAGGGACCGGATACAGGTTTCGGGTTGTGTAAAATTTGAGAGAGATTTGGATAAGTATATATATACTAAAATATATACTATACAAGTACACCCCCTTGAGCAATACTAACAACAGCATTCGAGCCTTTTTTTTTTTTTTTTGACCCAACCGGGCTAGGGCGAAGGGGTTTTGCTCACGCCTTGTATAGGGAGCAAAGGCATCGAAGCAAAACAAGAATTAGCTAAGATGATTTCATTTTATGTATATTTTTTTTACAAATAGAAACACGTATTTACAAGTTTACATTCTAGAAAGTAAGCAATCTAGAGGGTGTTTTTTTTTTTAAAAAAAAAAAGAGATAATTTTGATGCATGAAATCATTGACTCTTCTTGAGCTCGCATGCAACGGTGCCTTCGTTCTGGTGTTCATGGTAAATAAAAATAAAAAAGCTTTACTATTGCTGTTTACTGTTACCACCACGTCTCTATTTCAATCTGTTATCTTGGACAGTTGTTTTAGTAGGGTGAAACCCCGATTAAAAAAAAAAATTTGGCATTAGAAGAACAGTTAACAATGACTATTAACAATTTTTTTTTTTTTTTTTTCGTAACCTTTTACTTTGTATATCATTTTTTTTTAAATTCTTTTGACCAGTGAAAAAATCTTCCGACAAATTCTTTAGGGCTCCTCACGAGAGAAAAAAAAAAGATGGTGGCTCGTGGCCAGGTGCAGATTATGTGCCTGACAGCCGCTACTGCTGTTGTTGCTGCTGCTAATTGTCATTTATTGAAGCATTTTCGCCTAATTTTTTTGCTGGGTGGCCTGTTACTACTTGCTGCTTCTGATGGTCAGTTGGACAACCTTAAACAAAAAAAAAAAACCCAAAAAATTTGGTCCTGCCAATTTTTCAACTTTTTTTGGTTTAAAATTTCAGTCCTTTGATTATTGTTCTTTCACTAATTATTGACCGACCATGGGGCTAGCCCATGTCTAGCGAGTTAGATTTGCAGTTGCTTGGCTCTCGAGAACCCTCTCCCAGTGAATAAGGGCTAATTATACTAGATTTAAAAAAAAAAAAACTAACTTTTGTCATTGGTACACACCCTCCCTTCTTTTTTTTTTTTTGTTATTGTTACTGTACCAAAATTGGAACTACCGTATATCATTGTTTTATCTTTCCTCAGTTCGCACAGCAAAGAGCGGCCGGGCCCGGACCGTAAGGTTTTTTTGGGGCAGGCGACCGTTGGGTTAACCCTTAAGACGAATCCATGAGTCTATTCTCCTCCGATCCTATGAAATCATGCCACTGATCACTATACAACTACCCCGAAGTTTCCAGAAACTACAAAAAAAAAATTAGTTTCTTTTTTTGACATCATAGGGGCATTAGTAGTGACTACAGCAATATCCATATTCAAAACCCGAAAAAAAAAAAAAGACCGTTATTGGGAACTAATTGAGAAATAGGTCTAGTGCTGGTTGAGCTTTAAATTTTTTTTTGGGGCACTAGGATCAGGTTTGAAGGCAACGGCTGGCTCACACGAGCCGGTAGAGCTTGTCCACAACTACCAATGAAATCATTAAATCCTTTTTATTTTTTTATTATAGTGGGGTAAAAAAAAAAAAGTCGTAGTAATGGTGAGATAAAAAAAAACCTGGGGGTGGAGGGTATAGTGATACATAATATATCATGAGCTGTCATAAGTGGTGGGAGTCAGTCCCTAATACCCGACGGCTCAAGAAAAGAAAGGCCACTTGTGACGGGCCCATTGTTCTCCCAGAGTGATTTTTTTTTTTTTGGGTTCTTTGAATAAAAGAATAAATAAGGCACTCAGAATACCATAAAAAGATTAGGCTTGGCGGGTCAGCTAGTGGTGGTTGTGATGATGATGGCAGTAGTTTGTGTAGTTTACAGATGAACTTGGGGTCATTGATGACAATAGGCAGGGATCTTCAATGAATCTTTTTTTTTTTTTTAATACAGAAGTAGAAACGCATTGATTTACTCTGGTGTTTTATAAAATCCCCAAGGTCTAAACTGATTAAACGATTTAATTTTTTTTTTTTTTTTTCAAAAACCCTTCAATACTTGCTTAACATTTTGACTGATTTACTTTTATCATTGCCCTTTTTTTTTTATTTGTTTTTTTGCTTTCCAAAATGACCATGGATACTTTCTCGAGAAGGTGATTTCAATTTATTAAAAAAAAAAAAAAAAAAAGTCATGAGAAATCTCAACTATCGAGATAGCTTCCAGCCCTCCCATTATTATACATATTTCTTCTTTTTCAATAACTAAAATATATATTTGAATGAGCCGTGAACGCTTTCTAGTAAGGGCAAGTGTCTAGACCCCTTTTCCTATTCTCTCTTCTGTCTAAGGGGGCGGTTTGGAAAAAATTGGTACAGGGCTGTGTTTAAATGTACAATCCTTTTACACGTATAATTCAAAAACACGTATACAAGAGAATCAAGCAAGGCCGTTTTGGAAATTGGGGTTTCTACATATATATATATATATTCATGACAAGAGTTGAAATATTAGAGTCGTGGTAAGTTGCAAACTAATTGCTTATTTTTTTTTCAGGCGTTTTAAGTCGCCATTTGTGAATCGCGATTTCATGTTTGATTGCAGGGGGTAAGTAGTTAGGCCATTGCCTATCCGTCAGAAATGGGTGCTGCCTGCGCATTTCCAATTATTATATTTATTTTTTTTTTTTTTTTTTTTTTTTTTTTTTTTATTTTTTTTATTATTTTTATTATTTTTTTTTTTTTTATTTTTTTTTTTTTTTTTTTTTTTTTTATTATTTTTTTTATTTTTATTATTTTTTTTTTTATTTTTTTTTTTAGGTTATCAAACAAAAAAAAAAAAAAAAATTATGAAAAATAAATTAAA
>JAKUCA010000111.1:0-26718 GCA_030567025.1 Geotrichum europaeum
GGGGGGTGAGAATTTAGAAACCCCGTTTTTAAAAATGATTTAGATGCGTTGTGGTTTTTTCGTTTTCTAGTGAAAAAAAAAAAAAAAAAAAAAAAAAAAAAAAAACTTTGGGAAACGTCAACCCCCAAGGCATTTCGGTTTCCATCTTCTTACTCATCCTCTGTCCAATGTTGTAGTAGGTGCGCTCTTTGAAATCCCCTAAATGATGCGATCCTGCACTAGAACATCCAGGAAACAATGACTTACGCAGTGAGCCTGAAAAAACCCTGAAATTTATGGGTTTTTTTTATTATTTATTATTATTATCATTATTATTATTTCAAACTAGCACTGCCCAGTAATTCACTGGAATTTGATAATAAATCATTTCTAGATAGTGGGTACAAATAACAATAGACATACGCATAAATTTCTTCAGGAAAGGTACTGGCAATAGGGACCGCTCAATAAGGAACAGTATGCTCCATTCTAGCCTTCCCAAGACGTTTGCAAGCGATACTGCTTTGCTAAGGCGATGCAAAGCTCTCTTCTTTGCTTTTTCGGATCTCCTCAAGACTAAACGAGAGCCCGTTCTGTCGTGTGTATCCTGTGGCGAAGCAGTAAGCGTTGATACGCCGCGCCTCAGCCAGCATTATGAGTCCAGCAACAATCACTAATGCTGAACTGACACTGATCAGCGACGCTGTAATCCACGCCGGGCGTGTATACCTGTCCAGGTGCCACATTACAACGCAGAGCAGTACCTGTAGCACCGAGCTGATCATGAACAAAGCGCTAACTAGCACCAGCTTCCAGTTCCTAGAAAACCCAGCCCAAAACCAGTTTGAGTGGATCCGTAAAATCCGATTACTACTATAGATGTCGCCTAGAATTTGTCCACGGATGATCAAAATAAGGTCGCGCGCGCGTGTAGGCAAGAGCCCCAGCCCCGTAATACAGAAAAGCGCCGTTAACACCTGTGTGCAAACTTCGATCCAGATTCCTCGCTGAGAGTTTTGTATGTCATCTGGTCCCCATTTGCGCGACATGGCCGGAGCGCTATCGGCCAGCAGGATTGCCAAGAAGATGGCAAAAGCGGCTACCAGCAGAAAATAAAACGTGACCAGCAGCCCGCTGAACGTGAAGAAGAAGCTCGCCGACAGGAGGCGTGCGTAGTGCACGGAAACCAGACGGATCCTCCCTAACGCGCTCAGCGGTGTTGTGTTTTCCGGCCGTTCGCTATCTGCCTCCTCAATTAACGACTGGGGAGTGGGCAGGTCAGCTAGTATTGTTATGAGATAACTGAAAAAGCCGTGATTGTTTTCCATCTCTGTGTAGCTTTTAATAAGAGTCACCAAAAACAGTTCGTTTGACTGAATTGCTCGATTTTCTTCTAATTTGTGATTGCGGTCTTCGCAACTACCGCCGCAATTGCTATTGTTATGCTTTTGAGCTAAAGTTTCGCTACTCCTGCCAAAGAATGAACGAATATGAAACATTTTGTGCAGATTATTCTGCGAGTCGTGCTCGAATTGTTGGAGCAGCTTTTTGTTTTTGCGCTCGCTGATGGACGTGAACGAGTTGATGGAGCTACGGAAACTGAGATGCTTGCTCGATGATGACGGCGTGCTAATGTTCATAATGATTTTAGTGTCGCTACTGGCAAGGCGCGTGCCGCTGCCGTCCGGCGCGAGGATAGCAGATGGGTAGTCTGGATGGCCATAACAGCGCGTGGAGGTTCCCATAAACTTACTGGGGTGTGACGCCGGCGTCCACGGGCCAATTGGGTGTTCTTGGTAAAATCGCGGGCTTTGTTCATTTGATGTGGGGCTATCGTTACCGCTGCCGATACCGTAATGGTTGAGGCGAAGAATCTCCTCAGGGGAAAAGATTTTCAACGACGCCATGTTTGTGCTACGCGAGCCCTGTGATGAGTTAAGGCGCCGGTTAGAGAGTGTGCTTGGCTGGCTGTGGACGACGGACGGAGCAAGAATGGAGTGGAAGAGGGTTGACGGCGCACCCGAGTGCGCAGCCGATGGGACCAGCGACGGTGCAGTGGATGGCGCTCGCCCGCTTTCAACGGAATAGAACGTGTACTGGGTGGTGGTGTTCTGTGTCACTTCGGAGGTGGACCGTCGGTGGCCAGGAGGGTATGGGAGGCCGAGGCTATTGGTGTTGCTGGTGTTGGTGCTGGCATTGTTTGCGTTGACGTTGTTGCCGGTGTTGGTAATGCTGTTGGCGCTATGAACAGTCCATGACAGCGTAGTGTCGTCGGGCGCCGTTGGAGTGTAGCCGCCGTTGGCCATGTTGAGCTCGCTGAGCTCGCTGCCTATCGATTCCTCAGAACGGTTAGGGAAATGACGCCCCCTTTTCGCAAGAGGCTTTGGAAACGTCGTCTGGTCGTTCATGTCGTAGACGCGAGAGGAGCAGAGCTTACGATAGATTGTAGAAACGAGCGAGGTCCGGGGGAAGTCGGTTCACTATATATAAATAAACTACAGGTAAGCGCTTACGCGTGTTGTATATTAATTGTCGGGACTATAAGATCGTCCAATTGAGAAAAAATATCATCACCCTTTCCATGAGAATATCATGACACCAGAAGTAATAAAAAAAAAATTGAATGCAAATTAAAGCGATTACCGTCTGGTAATTAGCTGCAGAAAAAAAAATTTTTTTTTTTAAATAAATGGTCTTGTTGAGGACTTCTTGACCATGCAACACGTAGATAGACGGATGAAAGATGCAGCATCCTCGCATGTAAAGGATCAGCTTCTGTTGGTTAGCCAGACGAAGCGAAGATCGCGCAGTTAAAGCTTAAAGGTACGTTTAAGAGATACTTTTGTCGCCAGTATACGGCGGTCCTCAAAGCGTGGGTAGCAGCGCAGCTTCCAGAAGGAGAGAAGGAAATAAAAGAAAAAAAAAAGAGCCCATATTCCTGCGAGTCGTTACGATTTTTCAAATTCGGGGGGAGTATGGGGGATGTGCCTTTTCGTGCCTCCCTAATTCTGCGACAGGAAGCTGCAGCGAAAAAAGGGGGGGGCGACAACATGTCAATCGTAGAATCGACAAAATCGCGGTCAGGCCCAGAAGGTTACTGAATTCTCAGTTTTGCTATAACTATTATAACCTCTATATATACTACTGCTACTACTATTACTACCAGTAGCAGCAACATGTGGTAACTTGTTACTGCAGACGAAACAGTGATCCCTACTGTCACGATCCAGCTGAGACGCACGCGCAGGTGTGCTCCGCACAGAGAGACCCGTGCAAGGATTAGATAGCGCCTAACCCGCAGGAGCCACTAGAGGGAAGGGGGAGGTGAACAGGGCTAAAGCTGTATTTCCCTGACGTGGAATAGACTCGAAAGCAAAAAAAAAAAAAAAAAGCTCTGGAAGAAGTGCAGAAAGAAGGTACAGGCATCATGAAGAAGAAAACTGTAAAGACCTTAGATACAGAGGCTAGTAGGTCAAAATGATCATCAGGGATACTGACTGATCGCAAACATTTATCTATGTTGCTGCTGTTGCCCCGCGACTTTTATACAACTACTAAAAGCTGGGGCGGAACTACGTACCGCTGGTCTTTGGCTTTTGTTGCCACTGTTGTTGTTGTTGTTGCTGCTCTTGCTTTGTTGATTCTCCTGACAACCAGAGGGTTCAAGCCATGTAGCCTCGTGCAGATTTGCGCCACAATAAGACAAAAAAAAAAAAAAAAAAAGCCTGTCTTGAAACTATATAAACGCTGGACGTGCTAGTCTTGAAACTATACGAGTGCCAGACGTTTGCTGCCAGAATACCAGGCGCAGCAATCGCGATCACAAATCCAGGCGGGAGGGTTTATGTCAGCTTGGCTCGGCTGGTTGCAATCCTAGCAAACAAACGGTTCAAGATCAATTAGATATTCTATCAGACACAGATCAAACTAATAGATAAAGTATTGTTTGTATGATAAGGCCAATCTTTTTAGATATCTCTACTGCTCTAGGTATATCTCTATCTACTCTTACGCGATCATCAGCATAGCCTTCTTTTGGTGCCTTTCGGTCTCTTTTGGCTCTGGGTCATCCGCTGCCGCCGCCACCTGAGAGGCAATGCCAACCATTTTTTGTTGCTCTTTGTCAGCGCTACTCAGACCCAGTACTAAGGCTTGGCCTTCTGTGATTCCAATTCTACTCTTTCCGCTGTTGGCTGCATGGATGATGATGATGATGGTGATGCCTTTTGTTGTATTTTTTAAAATCCACATTTTTCTTTTCATACTTTTTTTTTTCACTTCCTTCTTTGAATATCTCCAAATTATAATTTCTTCTACTCCTTCCCCATCTTTGACTACCGGCTGTCTCTCTTTTCCCTCTCCCTCACGGCATTAAAAACAATGGGCAAAGGTGCAAGCAAACTCTCCAAGGATGAGCTCCAGGAGCTCAAAAAGGCCACCCACTTTGATCGCAAGGAGCTGCAACAGTGGTACAAGAACTTTCTCAAAGAGTGTCCTAGCGGCCAGCTTGACAAGACCGAATTCCAAAAAATTTACAAGCGGTTCTTCCCCTTTGGCGAGTCCTCTACTTTTAGCGAGTACGTTTTTAATGTTTTTGATCAGGATAAGTCTGGTGCCATCGACTTTAAAGAATTTATCTGCGCTCTCTCTGTCACGTCGCGCGGTAATATGGACGAGAAACTTGACTGGGCTTTTCAACTTTATGATATTGACAGCGATGGCCAGATCTCCTACGAGGAGATGCTTGCAATCGTCTCTGCCATCTACAAAATGGTTGGCTCCATGGTGAAACTACCAGCCGACGAAAGTACCCCGGAAAAACGCGTACAAAAGCTTTTCCGGATCATGGATCAGAACCAAGACGGTTACATTAGCCTGCCCGAGTTCCGTGAGGGTTCCAAGCATGACAACACCATTGTCTCTGCGCTGAGCCTTTATGATGGTCTGCTGTAGACTTCTACACACATCCACCCCCTCCCGCAGAAAGAATTAAAAAACAATTGGTTTTTACAGAGTTCTGCCTAGAGATTTTTTCTCATGACTCTGACAGTATCGTGAGGATTTTTGACAAATGGTGAAAGGGCATTTTAATGCTGGTAGAAAAGAAAAAAAAGAAGAAAAAAAAAAAAAAGAAAAAGCTTTTGACCTTGCGCCTGGTTAACGCCCTGAACACTCGCTTTTGCCTGCTTCAACCTCCTGCACCCCCCGATGCTAGACACGTTTAATGAATTTAATGTTATTACTATTAGTTAATATGATTACATGGTTATAAGCCAACTAATTGCTCGACGACGAGCGCTTGCCAACGTTGAGAATGCCCGGAAGCGGCTGGCTGTCAATGCTAAACATGAGCTTGATGCCCGCGATAATAGCAAACACAATACCAATGCCGGTCCATAGAAACATTTGGGTCTCAACAGATACATCCTTCTTTTCACATGCAGAGCCCGCGTAGTATGTAGTCTTTCTCTTGTCCGCGTTGTAGCTCTTCTCGCATGCACATGCGTACAAGCCATTAGCGAGAGCACGGCAATTACCATGGCCCGAGCACGAGTCTGTCGCAAGCTCGCATGCTTCCTTGGACTTGTAGGGGCCCGTGGCTGCAGTCAGCTCCAACGCGCGCTTGAACAGCGTCGTGGACGAGGAAGAGGTCGCGCTACGCTTAATCATCTGGCGCGCCTTGTGCGCACATGCAGCACGGGGCGCGGCAATCACCATTAAACGTAAATCAGATCCAGAGGCAACAAGATCGCGCAACGCGCTAGAAATGTCCTTCAAAGCGCTGTGGTACTCATTGGACCCGTCATTCTGCAGCATATTCAGCGACTCAATGCGAACAAATGCGGTCTGGCCGCGCGTAAGACCAAGGCCAAGACGGCGGATGTGGGCGATCTCTTCCATGTGGCGGTGGTGGCTAGCGTCCTCGCCGTCGTCCATATGTCTCAGCGAGCGCTTGAAAAAGCCTGCGCCAGTAAGACCCTCGCGCGCAGCAGCTTCGACTTCAGAAGCAAAGTGAGTGATAACAAAGACAGCTTTATCTACAGTGGACTTGAGGTCGCCATTGTAAAGCTCAGTGACGTCGTTCGAGATACGGTCAAAAAACGCGCGGAAAAACGACGATGTGGGAGCTTCATCAATGTTGAACGCCGGGCTAACAACGTCGTCAACAGTGCTACTGCTGCTGCCGTCCTGAACAAACAGACTATTGTGGTTCTCGGGGAGGCCGTTCACGACAACGACCGCAGTGGGCGGCTTGCCGTTGAGGTCACTCTCATCGGAGCCGAACAAACGGTCCTTGCCGCCACATGGGGCCCGGTAGCCGGCGGGGAAATGCGCATCCTTGAGCGAGTACAATTGGCTAACACCAACAAAGTCAGCGAGGACGAGCTGAGCCTGATGCAAGTTAAGAGTAGCAGGCTGGTTCTGCTGCTGCTGCTGGTTATTGTTGTTGTTGCTGTTGTTATCAAAGATGTAAACCGCAGCACCGGGGCATGCAGGCTCGGCGGCAGCCACGGCGGCGGCCAGACTAAAGGCGAGCAAAGAGGGTTTCATTAAAAATTGGGCAGCTGTTCGTGCGTGCGTATGTGCTGGTAAAGACAGGAACGAGGGCCTTTTTTATGGAGCAGCAAAAAGGAAAAGGAAACAAGGGCAAAAGTGAGAAAGACCTGGCGGAGGTTGAACAAAAAGCAGCCATCCCAAAGGGGTTTACCCGGCCTTTGTCAACGAAACGACCCAGCAATGTCTTTTCTCATGCTGACACCGATGCTTGCCGACGACGACGACGACGACAACGGCGGCACTACGCACATTCACAGATATAAGTTCTTACGTAGATATTCTTAAGATGGCTACAGTAAAGACGTTTGTAGGCCCTCCTGTGCCCACGCACATCCAGCAGCTACGTGATCTGCGCCGTAAGCAGCAGACCGCGCGGCCGGCACAAGAAAACGAGAGCGAGAACTCCGATGAAGACGATTTTGGACCGCAGCTGCCGGCCGCCGAGGAGTCTGACGCTGATGCACTTGAGCGTCTGCGGCAGCGCGAACTGAACGACCAGGCCGGCGCCCTTCATACTAACATTGGCGCCGATAGGTCCAGCTGGATGTCAGTTGCACTCGGCGGTCCCACCAGTGGCGATGTTAGCTACAATCCAAAGACATTTCGTCGAAACGTTGCCCTGCAAATGGATAAATCGTGGACGGAGACCCAGGCTGAGCGGTCTAAGCGCCAGGCCGACGAGATGATGGGGATCAAAACGAGACCCGTGTCGCCGCCCCGAAAAACATTGCGGCTCGACAAGGAAAAACAAGACGAAGACCGCCAGAATAACTCACACAATGAGGCACGCGCAGCGCAGCCATCATTGCTTGAGGAACACATGGCGCGGCGTGCACAGCAAAAGCGGGAAGAAAAAAGGGACGGTCGGGACAAGTCGTTTGACTGGGAGCGCGACATGAAGGGTGGGCGCGGCGGCAATGGGGCAAAAGTAGCCGAGTTTGTGAACCAGGCCCGGGCCATGAACGACAAGTTTGCACGGGAATCTAAGCGCTAAGGGAAAACAGAGGTTTACAGGGGCATGGGGCGCATGTGGACGGCGCAATGGACCCGATAGCCGGGCGCCAGTGATCGGTTGATTTGAATGTGCTCGTTCTGGCGATTGAAAATTTTGCTTGCCTTTGCTAGTGAGTCAATCACGGATAAAAAAAAAATTTAAAAATTTAAAAAAAATATTTTAAAAAAAGTTCATAAACCTCCATTGCCAGTCCACTTTCTTTTTCTCTTTTTTCCTTCTTTTTTTCTCTCTTCTTCTCAGACAAGTTCCCTGGATTTCTCTCCCCACCCCCTGTGCTTTTCGCTCTACCCGCACGCGCTGATGCTTCTTTGATTCAGTCGTCCGCACCCCCCAGATTTAGAAACCATGACCCTGCTCACTCTCGCTGGCCCTACAGCGTACTCGCCCTTCCGCGTTAATGAACTGATCAACAACATCAACACGACCGTCAACTCCTCGGCCGTTGTCGGTATCCGCACTGTTTACATTCACTATGTTTCTGTGCTCGACGGCTCCGACTTGGCGGCCAACACCGAAAAGCGTGCGCTGCTCGATGCCTTGCTCGAGTATGACTCCAAGCCCGACGCCTCGGACCCTCTCACCGCTGCTCTTCTTGAGTCCCTCGCTTCGTCCACCGATGCGCTCCCCGAGAACACCTACCTGCTTCGTGTGATTCCGCGCCCTGGTACTATTTCGCCCTGGTCTTCCAAGGCTACCAATATTGTCCAGGCTTGTGGCTTTGAGAAAGATGTTGAGCGTGTTGAGCGCGGCATTGCTCTGATTATTCAGGTTCGCAAGGGCTTCCCGCTTGACGAGCACCTCAAATCCGGCGTTTTCCTCGACTTTATTTACGACCGCATGACGCAGGTAAGCCCTGGCGTGTTTTACTGCCAATTACTTTTTTTTTTTTTTTTCATCGGTTGCTAACCTTTTATAGATCATTCCTGATGCCGTTCCTACCAACGATGACCTGTTTGCCCACCACCAGCCCAAACCGCTTGTTCATGTTGCGCGCAATGGTCTCTCCGAGGCTAACAAGACGCTTGGTCTTGCGCTTGATCAAGCAGAGATTGACTATCTGTCTAACTCGTTCCCCGCTAGAGATCCTACCGATGTTGAGCTTTTCATGTTTGCGCAGGTCAACTCTGAGCACTGCAGGCACAAGATTTTTAACGCCGATTGGAAGATTGATAACGAGGCCAAGCCTTATTCTCTCTTCAAAATGATTCGCAATACCCACAATGCCAACCCGAATTACACGGTTTCTGCGTATTCGGACAATGCTGCTGTTCTCGAGGGTGCCCAAGCAAACTTTTTTGCTCCTAACCCCGATACTAAGGAGTATACCCTGACTCCCGAGACTGTGCACTTTCTCACAAAGGTGGAAACCCACAACCACCCAACCGCGGTATCTCCGTTCCCTGGTGCGGCTACAGGCTCTGGCGGTGAGATCAGGGACGAAGGTGCCGTCGGAAGAGGTTCTAGACCTAAGGCTGGCCTCTCTGGTTTTGCGGTCTCCGATCTTTTGATCCCTGATTTTAAACAACCCTGGGAGCTTGACATTGGTAAGCCTGCACACATTGCAAGTGCGCTCGACATTATGATCGAGGCGCCTATTGGTTCTGCTGCCTTCAACAACGAGTTTGGACGCCCGTGCATTACCGGTTATTTCCGTACTCTGACTACCAACGTTGTTAACAACGCTGGCAAGCCCAAGGTCAGAGGTTTCCACAAGCCTATCATGATTGCTGGTGGTGTTGGTACTGTTCGCCCCCAGTTTGCCTTGAAAGATCGCAGAATTACTCCCGGTGCTGCTCTTATTGTTCTTGGTGGCCCTGCTATGCTCATTGGTCTTGGTGGTGGTGCCGCTTCCTCCATCTCTTCTGGTGATAGTGCCGCCCACCTCGACTTTGCCTCTGTTCAGAGAGGTAACCCCGAGATGCAGCGCCGTGCCCAGATGGTCATTGACAGCTGTACTGCCCTCGATAGTGCCAACCCCATTCAGTCTATTCATGATGTTGGTGCCGGCGGTTTGTCTAATGCTTTGACCGAGCTTGTCCATGATAATGACCTTGGTGCGCGCTTTGAGCTCCGCGATATCCCCAACGTCGAGCCTGGTATGTCCCCCATGGAGATCTGGTGCTGCGAGGCCCAAGAAAGATATGTTTTGGGTGTCGCGCCCTCTGATCTTGAAATCTTTAAGGCGATCTGCGAGAGAGAGCGCGCCATCTATGCTGTCGTTGGTTACGCTACTTCCGAACAGCGCCTCGTTCTTACCGATAAACTGCTCAACACCACTCCTATCGACATGGAGATGTCAGTCCTGTTTGGCAAGCCACCTCGCATGACCAGAACTTCCTTCACCAAGCCCTTGAAGCTGAGTCCCTTCGATACCTCGCTGGCAGCTGAGTGTGGTACTGCTTCTGAGGCCGTTTCCAAGGCTCTCGATCGCGTCTTGAAGCTCCCTGCTGTCGGCTCAAAGTCCTTCCTTATCACTATTGGTGACAGATCGGTTACTGGTCTGATTTCCAGAGACCAGATGGTTGGTCCTTGGCAGACCCCTGTTGCGGATGTTGCTGTCACCATGGCATCTTACGGCGTCACCCACGGTGAGTCTTTCGCCATGGGCGAGCGTCCTACTCTGGCTCTTATTAGCCCCGCTGCCTCTGCCAAGATGTCAGTTGCCGAGTCGTTGCTCAACCTCTACGCTTCAGATGTCTCTGCTCTCGACAGAGTTAGACTCTCTGCCAACTGGATGTCTCCTGCCTCTGAAGAGGGTGAGGGTGCTGCCATCTATGAGGCCGTCCAAGCTATCGGTCTTGACTTGTGCCCCGCCCTTGGCATTGCCATCCCTGTCGGTAAGGACTCCATGTCCATGAAAATGAAGTGGGATAACCAGGAGGTTGTCGCTCCTCTCTCTGTCAACATCACTGCCTTTGGCTTTGTTGACGATGTCAGACGCACTTGGACTCCCCAGGTTCAAAGAACTGAAGGCTCCCAGCTTGTTCTTGTCGATCTTGGTTTGGGCAAGGACCGTATTGGTGGCTCTGCTTTGACTCAAGTTTTCAGCCAGCTCGGCAACGAGGCTCCTACTGTTGACGACGCGGCTCTTCTTAAGAGCTTCCTGCTTGCTCTTGAGAAGCTTCACAAGACTGACATTGTTCAGGCCTACCACGATAGAAGTGATGGTGGTCTTATTGTTACTCTTCTTGAGATGGCCTTTGCCGGCCGTGTTGGTCTTAACATCAATGTTAACAGCACCACTTCTGACGCCATCTCTGCCCTCTTCTCTGAAGAGCTTGGTGCCGTGTTCCAGGTTACTGATGTTGAGGCGTTTGCCAAGATTCTTATCCAAGAGGGTGTCCCCGCGGAAGCTATTTCAGTCGTCGCAGAGGTCACCACTCAGAAGGAGCAGCTTATCAATGTCAGCTTCAATGGCAAACAGCTTTACGCTGACAACCGTGCTGCCCTGCAGCAGGTTTGGGCCAGCACTTCCTACAAGCTGCAGCGTCTTAGAGACAACCCCAAGTCTGCTGACCAGGAGTTCAGCAACCTTGTCGACAACAGCGACCCTGGTCTCTCGTACAAGCTTACTTTTGATCCTGCTGAGAACATTGTTGCTTCTCTGAACAGCAAGCCCAAGGTCGCTATTCTGCGTGAGCAGGGTGTCAACGGTCATAACGAAATGGCCTGGGCCATGCAGCTCGCCGGCTTCACCCCTGTTGACGTGCATATGTCCGACCTGTTTGCGAGCAGAGTTGATCTGAACGACTTTGTTGGTATCGCTGCTTGCGGTGGTTTCTCTTATGGTGATGTCCTTGGTGCTGGTAACGGTTGGGCCAAGTCAGTTCTGTACCACCCCGAGCTGAAGCAGAAGTTCTACAACTTTTTCAACGAACGCAGTGATACTTTTGCGCTTGGTGTGTGCAATGGTTGTCAGTTCCTTTCTCGTCTCAAGTCGATCATCCCCGGCGCTGAAAACTGGCCCTCGTTTGAGCGCAACCAGTCTGAGCAATACGAGGCCCGTTATGTCATGGTCGAGATTGTTGATGACACTGGCTCTTCCAAGGAGTCATCCATCTTCTTTTCTGACATGCGTGGCTCGCGTTTCCCCATTGCTGTCGCGCACGGTGAAGGTCAAGTGAACTTTGAGTCGCCTGAGAACTACAAGCAGTTCACTCAGGATGGCCTCACTGTTGTCCGCTACGTTGACAACTACGGCAAGACCACTGAAAAGTACCCTTACAACCCCAACGGATCTATCGCTGGTATCACTGGTATCAGATCACCCAATGGCAGAGTTCTTGCCATGATGCCCCATCCCGAGCGTGTTACCATTTTGGAGGGCAACTCTTGGTACCCCAAGAACCAGATCACTGAGGGTCCCTGGCTGAGAATGTTCCGCAACGCCAGAAAATGGGTCAACTAAGTTTAGCTGACCTATTCTTTCCTTTGCACTTATAATAATTAAATCAGTAATCTTGCTGCTAGTAAATATGTAAGTAAAAAATAAAATCTTTTTATTCAAAAAAAAAAAAAAAAAAAAATAGTCTTAGTGTTATTAGTAGGTAGTAAAAATTTATATTAAAAAAAATAAATTAAAATAAATAAATATGAAATTCAATTTCGTTTCTAGGATTAAGTCGTATAGCAGATTTTCATAGCTAGGGTGGTAGTAGCCCGGGATCGTACCGTTGTTCAGACCGAAGCGGGGAGCTTGGGCTGGCGAATGCAGACACGAGTCCATCGGCGGCGGCGCAGATAAAGCTTGTACTTATCGCCATTCTCATCTACGGGCACATCGTCAAGACCTAGCAGGTCGAGCGCAGCAGTTGTGACCGTGAGCGGTGGTGCGGCCGAACTGGCCGTCGCGGCGCCGGTGCCAAAAGATACAGGGTACTTATCGCGCACCCACTTTTCGTTGACGGTGGAATCGCTATCATTGTTTTTGGTGCCGAGTTCAACAAAAGTGTCGCCCGTTTTGGCCACAGTAGGCATACCGCGGCGGTCCACCCATCCTAGGTCAAGATCAAGTTTCCAACGACTCCAGCTCGCAAAGGTCCACTCGGGAGGCGCCAGTACCTCGGCCAGCGCGCTGCATGACATGAAGTTTAGGTTTGTAACCGGCCCGCGTGTCAGCGGGAGGTACGGATGCGATGCAAAGGCCGAAGCGGACCAGTGGTACGGCGCACTACTCGTCGCAGAGGCGGATTTGTACGTTAGCTGCAGTTCAAAAATCTCAGTCTCACGTTTTTCATGTGGTTCAATTAAGTTGAACTCAACCCGCGCAAATAAGTCAACCTGCGCCCAGAACTTGTTGTACTTTTCCAAAAGCGTGTCTGTTTTTTCTTGAACTTTGTTTTCCTCCTCATCTTCAGAATAATCGGACGAGGAAGAAGATGCCAAAGACAAGTTATTCTCATGGTCTTCGTCCGAGCGTGTGTGATCCTCATCATCCGTCGTCAACGCGTGCGACGACACACTCGCATTGTCAAATGTCGCTGAGAGATCGCTGGCAAAGGATCCAGATGGGGTACTTTTGTGGCGTACGCTTGCCACGCGTGCACGCGTCGTGATGACCACTTTCTCAAGCGTCTTTTTCCCCTTTTCGCGCGTGTCGCGCAAATGTAGCTTCAGTGGCACAATAAACTGTTCGCGGAACCGTGGGTGCGCAATCCCTGCGAGTCCCCAGCCGACGCTCAAAAACACCAGCTTCCATGGTGTGTACTGAATTATAAGCGGCGTCAACAGGTAGATTGCTACTGAGCTGCCTAGCAACACTGAAAATACAAGGCTTGATGTACACTCGTCTGATTCAAAAAATGCAAACCTCCTGAGAAACTCCAGCGCAAGATCAAACGCGTCAATATAGAGCACCATGAAATTTTGTGTGTCCACAACGTTGTAAAAAAATTCCCGTGACAGTTCCGGCACAGCCTTTGGAATGACAGGATCCGCAAGCGCAGATCCCTCAGCAGGAATTGGGTTTATTGGCTTGATAAAGGTAGAGTCTGGAGGATGCCGATACATGTATGAGGGCACCATTATATGACTCAGAAGAATGAGAATCGGTACAATTGGCACGAGTCGAGGATTCAACACAACATACGAGTAAATTGCCAACACGGCTGTCGTAAATACAGGGTCTTTCCAGGAAGTAATTTCAAGAAAAGTGTAGATAATTTCAAAAACAATGCCGGTACGTGCAGTCATTTTGCGAAAGTTTTTGGTCATGAGGTTGATGGAGAAGGGGGGCTGGCCCTTAAGATTCTGTGCACGCCAGTCGGCGTCGGACGTGTTAAATGAGACGGTCGGCAGTGACGACGTCACAAGGCGATCCATGAGCTTATCCACCATAGTGGTGCCAACCGAATCGGCAGCGGGATCTGCAGCAGGGGCGGCAACAGTGGGCGCAGTTCTAGCCGGCGATGAGTCCGAATTGGACTTGGATCGGTGCTTAGACCGAGTCTTCACGTGCTTATCGATCTTCTTGGTTGCAGAATGGTCAGATTCCCCTGCAATTGCTTTGGCCTGTTGGTCGGTATGGCGCTTTATAGTGCGCCGCATGCGATCAAGAGTATAGTTGCTCTTGCCGCCACTTGTCGTACTGCTTCCGGCGCCGGGCTCCACGAAATTTGCCTCGACTTTCAAAGGCGTCGTGGCCACTACAGAAGGCGCGCTGTTACTCAAAGCTTTCCCAAAATTTTCAATGCCAGGGACAAGTTTTTTCGGGTCTACCTCGCCCTTGACCGAAGCAATTGCTGGTTCGGTGTTAGTTGTTGTACTTGATGGTTTGGGTTCAACTGATGCAGACGCAGGTGCGACATCAGCAGTTGGGGGTTCAATTTCAATAAGCGCCGCCAGTCGCTCCTGACCGTCATGGATAAAGCGGTCCCATGAAAACCGCGAGCGGTCGGCACTGGAGTCGGAGGATTTGTCTGTCATAAGCCTGAGAGTCGCGGAGTACGTTGCAATTTGGAGAAAGAAGAATTCGCAAAGTTGGCAGTTTAGGTTTTTATTTGCGTGGGACTTTTCCTTCTACACCTTCCGCCTTCATCGCCAGACGCACACAGCAGAAGCAGTAGCAAGTGCAGAAACAGCATTAACCACTGCAAACGTCGCAGACGCCGTAGTAATTATCACATAGGCAGTATAACCAATGACGCTAAGTAAGTACCGCCGACACTTGCCAAATTTTTATTTTTCTTTACTAACTCTCCAGTCCAACTGAAGGATGCACCGCAGGACCTGATCTCGTCCGTACGTTTCGCGCCAGCCGGCCCAATTCTGCTCACCACCTCGTGGGATGCGCAGGTACGTATTTACGACGCGCGCCAGGACCATGGCACGCTGCATAGTCATATCACCTACAAGGCTCCGTTACTTGATGCGTGCTGGGATCGCACATGCGGAAACTCCACTGCCTACGTCGCGGGGTTTGAGCGTCGCGTGTACGCTGTCGACATTGAGCAGGGAAAAACCACGTCCATTGGACGCGATCATAACCGTGCAATTAAGGCTGTTGTGCATCATACTGAGTCACGCTCGGTCATTTCGGGGTCGTTTGACAAGACGCTACAACAGACTGATACGCGCACGCCCGCTGGCGAGTCGCAGATTTTCCAACTACCAGGAAAGGTGTTTGCAATGGACAGCACGGATCGGCACCTTGTAGTTGGTATGTCAGAAAGGTTGGTGCATGTATACGATTTGCGCAATCTCCGCGGCGGCCCATTACAGCAGAACGAGAGCTCGCTCAAATACCCTACGCGAACATTACGCTGTATCCCTAACGACGTTGGCTACGTCAATACTTCAATTGAAGGCCGCGTCGCAGTCGAGTACTTTAATTTACCGGGCACACCGCAACACGAGAAGTACGCGTTCAAGTGTCACCGCATCGTGGACAAATCGCCTAATGCTGTAGACACTGTGACGCCGGTGAACGCAATTGCTTTTCACCCTACGTATGGCACATTCTTCTCAGGTGGATCCGATGCGGTTGTATGTCTGTGGGATTTCCAGGCGCGCAAGCGCATGAAGCAGTACCCGCGGTTCCCCACGTCAGTGCTGGCTTTGGATGTGGACAGCACGGGGACAATGTTGGCGGTGGGCGTGAGCGACGACGCGTACAAAGAGAATCCAATCGAGCTGGGCCCCGCGCCTAAGGCGTCCGCAGTGTTTGTGCGGTACCTTGCGGCGGAGGAAGCTCGAGGCAAAGCTTAGATCGTGCGCGCACCTGGGTCCAGCATGGCCGGAGTCCGCCAGGTTAGGACCATCAGCAGTATGCGTGCTGGCAGCTAGCAACGCCAATCTGGGAGCATGCCTGGGGTCTGTAAATTTTTATGTATTTATTATTTATTCTTGATGTTTTGTTTACATTTTCCATATATTCTATATATATACATACATAAAGTTTATATATATTCCCTCTATTTTTTTTTATCATGTTGTCGTTGTTTCGTTGGTACACACTCAATGCTATTTTTAAAAATTTTCTCAACAGCTCCCTTCCTCCTTCTCTCCACCTCCCATTCAAACCGTCTTGTTCACTACTGCGACCCGTTCATGCTGATTCCGTGCTAAACGAGTCTACAAGCCATATTTTGTTTGACCTCTGCAATGATACCAGCGTCCAGTTTTGTGGCAATTGGCCGCCGGTTCCTCTCTGTCTTCCTTGTCCTCGTCGTGTTTGCTCGTTCAGTCGCCGCCATTAGCGTCCCGTTTACTGATTGCCTCAACTATGCGCCAATTCGCGACGCTGGTGTCTTTTTTACACCGTATCATGTTGATGCCACGTACGCCAGCGGTGTTAATGGACGCTACGACCGTGTGCTGCGCTTTACAGTGAACGGAACCATGAGCGGTAGCTTGGAGGACCTCAACACGACATCTCTCAAGTATTCCACGATGCGCTCGCAACTGCACGCGCTGCAGTACAAGGTCTACGACAACTACTCAAAACTGTGTGACTCTGCGGAGTCATGCCCGTTTGGGCCCGGCAACACGTCGTTAACATATTTTTTCAACATTAGCGACGCCTATCAGGGAATTGCGTTCAACGCCAAGTTCGTTATAATCAACCCGGCAGAGACAGCGGACGTGCTTGGCTGTATCCAGGCGTCTATCACGCCAGTTTTGGAGGATTATGTGTGGTTCGTGCTGGTGTTTTTGATTGTTGGGATCACGCTGCTCGTTGGTGCCACCTTCTTCCTTTCCGCATATTTGAATCCCTGGAATGGCACAGGCAACCTCTACGTGTGGGCCAGCAACTACGGCGCTGACGTGAGCTTTATCCGGCTAATTACTCCCGGCTACTTTGATTTGATTAAACACTTGCAGTTTATATTCCTGCTTGCGAGCTTGTCGCTAGAGTACCCTGGCTTCTTACAACCGTTGTTGTCCACGCTGAGCTGGACAGTGCTACAGTTTTCTAACTCGCTCGTGTCTAGATCGTCTGCTAGCCTTGATGATGGGCTGTTTGTAGCAAACGCAACATATGGGCTTGAGCGCATGAGTCAAATTAACCAGATCCCGCGTCCCAGCGAAATCTGGTCCGGATTCATTCTTTATTTCATTTGCATTATGGCAGCGATACTCGTCCTGTGCGAGCTTATAGCTGTAGTTACCTGGGGCTGGAAAAAGTATACCGGCAACGAGACCTCAGACCTCAGGACCAAGAGCACATCGCTGCTCACTGGCATCTTTCTTAAGATGTCTCATAATTTATTTGCATTACCTCTCATCACATTCTCATTTTTTCAGTGCGTTGTCACGCACCGAGGACCAGTGTATCTCACTGCATTGGCGGCGCTGGTCATTTTTGGCTGGACTGTAATTGCTGGTTTCACGGCACACCGGCTGATGCGGACTAAGCCGCGACAAGCACTTTTTGACGACATTGCACTAATGCTTCGATATGGAACATTATACAGCACATACACTGAACAAGGCGTGCTATTTTTTACTCTTGAACTGTCGGCAACATTCCTGCGCGGGTTGACTTTTGGCGCGCTGCAAGTGTCGGGGATGGCCCAGATCATTATCCTGGCAGTGCTGGAGCTATTTTACTTTTTTTGCATTCTCATTGTCAAGCCATTTGACGGTGAGACTAGTATGAATCTCATTTCGGGGCTCTTCTCAATGCTGAGATTTGTGCTGATATTTCTGTCATTGCCGTTCCTGAGCACCTTGCATGCGGACTCGGTTGTAAAGCAGTGGATTGGTTATGCTATTTTGATTCTGCACGGACTGGTGTTATTGTTATTTTTGATGCATGGATTGCAAGTTGTCGTTGAGGTGCTCCTGCGTGCCTATGGTGTCGTGACCGAGGAGCAGACCGGTGCGATCTATAGTCTAAAGCAGCTGTCCAAGCGCAAGCGTAAGACGGCATTGGAGCCGATTGCGCTTTCGGACACTAAGCCATATCTGTCACCGACAACGAGTCGACATCATGGGACCGGGTCGATGGATGGCCGCATGCTACTTTTGTCCGATGATGGACGGCCCAATAGTCTTGGCGGGATTTCGCCGCTGGTGGGCAGCAGTGGGCTCTCGCCGCTAATGGTCAAGGATACGAGCCCTGCGCTCATGTCGCTGACTACAAGCGGTAACCTTGAGTCGTTCCATGAGGACTTCGTGACATCGCCAATGTCTCGCACCTCGTTCTTTGACGACGGGCATCGTAATTCAGTCGGATACTATCGCAAGCCGCGGCGGCGCGGCAGCTCACACGATATGGGCAGTAGCCCGCCACATGCCTATTCGAGCGACAGAGATGACGACGATGACGATGGCGGTGATAATGGACCAGATCCCGATGCAATTCGGTTTGGCCTGATCTCTCCGCCGCCCAAGGGTGTTGATTACGCGGTACGCGAATCCGACGTCTACTTCACCAAGCAGGGACAGCATAAACTGCGTAAGCAGCGGCAACGCCGACAGAACCGCCAGGGAAGCAGTACCGAATCTGTGCCGGATGAACGCAACATTTATGACTACGGGCCATACTCAAGCGGCGATGGCGGGGGTGCTGATCCTCCCAGCGGCAGGCTGCGACCCTACTCCGAGTATGAGGAACTCAGGGGGTCGGAGGTGACCGGCGGTGGTGTGCTGACGGCCACAAGTAAGCACAGGAGTCGCAACCCCAATTCGCTTGTAGGTCTTCTGGACGGTGACATGTCGGCAAATACACTAGAGCGGAACGATGACGAGTACTCAGGCGCGGGACTGGAAACGGCGCCGACACATGGCAGCCACAGTGCAAATAGAACGCGCGTTGGTTCAGCTGTTGTCAGCTGGTTCAGGGGTAAGCGCGACTCGATTTTCTCCAAGGGCTACGAAGAATCGTCAATCGAGCCTCGCGGCTTTGAGGTGATGCGGCGGGGACCGATCCGGGCCCATCGGGCGGACTCATTGACGTCGTCATCTTCATCGGAGATGTCACCCTCGCGGTCGTTAACGCTGGGAGAGCCACCTCACGAGCCGCCTTGTGTTGTTTCCAATCACATTCCTGCGACCACGACAACGTCAAATGTTTCCAACGCGCGAATGAGGGTTGTCAACGACGATAACGTGGAGGCAAGGATTCCGGCAGAAATAAAGGATAGCGGCAACAGCAATAGCAGCAGCAGCAACGTCAACTCAGGGGCCGCAGTGGTGGGCCAGACCGCGGTGAATCACCTACCGCCGCACCACAAGGGGCCGAGCACTCCCACGACAATGAGCAGGGGTGCACATCGGCGCCAGGAGAGTTACGTGGAGAGTAGTGTGGGCACGTTTGTGTTTCCTATATCGCCGAGCACATTGCCAGGAACGCTGACCAACCCTCGTGGGGAAGAATCGGTGTAAAGATATATACAGCTACAGGAATGATGAAACATGAACATTTAAGAATCAGGAGAGGAGGTAAAAGAGGAGAAAAGGGTTAGGAGTAGAGCAAAACTGTAGGGGAAAGATCGTAGGTGGTGTTCGCTACGTGTTTTGTATTCATTGTAGTTGTGGTTATTGTTTTTTTTTTTTTTTTTTTTGTTTTTTTTTTTTTTTTTGTCGTGCCTCTCCTGAGACGCCGTCACGATGCCTGGCGGATCAGGGGCGGCTGTCGCTTTTTTTAGAACAGGAGAAAACTCCTGGTCATCGCAATTGCGCTAGCGTGAGCAGTAGAGAAAGAAAGGGAGTGATGAAGAAAAGGTAATTGGCAATTGGTGATGAAGGAATACAAAAATAAAAGGGAAATTCCATTTGGAGGTTGTGTTTTTATGAATGCGCAAAAGTGTGAGTGCTGTTGGCTCACTTGGTTGGATATTATTGTCTCTTGCTGAATTTGTTGGCTTCGTTTAAACTTTTTTTTCTCTCTCTCTGATTTTTCGTATTTAAAACCCGTCAAGTCTCCTCCGTCGACTTTTTCTTCCATTCCCCCTCCCCTTTTCCTTCTTTTTTTTCTTCACAGTCCCCATCTTTCACATCTTTCCCCCAAAAGCCAATCATGTCCGAGCAGAGAAAGCACCTCAAGAGCCAGAGCGCTGTCGCGTTCGACCACTCGGCTACCAACGTCGCCGCCAGTCATATGCGCAACGCCCTCAACCGCCTCGCTGATTCCGTCGAGGATAGTGAAGAGCGCAGGAAGTTTGCTAACGAAATGGATACTTTCTTTGCTCTTTTCAGACGCTACCTTACTGACAAGGCCAAGGGCAACACCATCGAGTGGGAACGCATCAACCCGCCCAACCCCAAGCAAGTCGTCTCCTACAAGGATATTCAGGGAAATGAACAAAAGACTGACAACCTCTCCAAGCTTGCTGTTCTCAAGCTCAATGGTGGTCTCGGTACCTCGATGGGATGCGTTGGTCCCAAGTCCGTCATTGAGGTCCGTGACGGCAAGTCTTTCCTCGATCTCTCTGTTCGCCAGATTGAGCACCTCAACCGCCAGCACAACACCGATGTGCCCTTCATTCTCATGAACTCGTTTAACACGGACGAGGACACGCAGACCATTATCAAAAAATACCAGGGCCACAATGTCAACATTAGAACTTTCAACCAGTCGCGCTTCCCCCGTGTCTACAAGGATTCACTCTTGCCTGTCCCCAAGGACTTTAACGACTCCATTGACTCGTGGTACCCTCCCGGTCACGGTGATTTGTTTGAGTCCATTTCCAACTCTGGTGTGCTTGACGAGCTGATTGAGCAGGGCAAGGAGGTTCTTTTCATCTCCAATGTTGATAACCTCGGCGCCGTTGTCGATGTCAATATTCTCGAGCACATGCTCGAGTCCAAATCTGAGTACATTATGGAGCTCACCGACAAGACCCGTGCTGATGTTAAGGGTGGTACCATCATTGACTACGATGGCTCTGTCCGTCTGCTTGAAATTGCCCAGGTGCCCAAGGAGCACACTGAGGAGTTTAAGTCGATTAAAAAATTCAAGTACTTCAACACCAATAACCTGTGGATCAACCTCAAGGCTATCAAGCGCATTGTTGAGAATGACGAGCTTGCCATGGAAATCATCCCTAACCACAAGTCTATTAAGGTCAAGGGCAACACCGTTGAGGTACTCCAGCTCGAGACTGCCGTCGGTGCTGCTATTCGCCATTTCCACGGCGCCCATGGCGTCAACGTGCCCCGTCGCCGCTTCCTGCCCGTCAAGACGTGTTCGGATCTCTTCTTGGTCAAGTCTGATCTCTACCATCTCAGCAGCGGTCGTCTTGAAATCTCCTCCTCGCGCTACGGCGGCGCACCCCTCGTCAAGCTTGGCGGTCACTACAAAAAGGTCAGCGATTTTCAAAAGCGCATCCCGTACATTCCCTACATTGTCGAGTTGGATCATCTGACCATCACTGGTAACGTCACCCTTGGCAAGAACGTGACGCTCAAGGGCACTGTCATTATTGTCTGTGAGGAGGGAAAGAAGATTGATATCCCCAATGGCAGTGAGCTCGAGAACGTGGTGATCACTGGCAGTCTCTCAATCCTCGAGCACTGAAGGACAATGCCAAAAGCATGTCTTTGAGCTCTGGAAGTTTTTTTTTTTTGTTTTTGTATTTTTTTTCTGGAGGGTTTTGCTCTTTTGGGTCCCGCATTGTCCCTATAGTTACAGTGCGCAAACCAGTAAACATATATATATCTACCAATATCTTCTATCATATAACCATGTAAATTGGCGTAATAAATCACCAAACCTTAATAGTTTACAGTTCATATCTGGTAGTCATTTTTGTATTTTTGGGTAGTGTTGTGGTCATGACCTTTCCGGCTGATGCTTCCAACATCCTCGCTTTTATGTCGATCTGCTTTACCTCGGAGTGTCCATGTGTTTTTGCATCGATATGATTTTTGCGTCGGTGCATCAATGTGCCGGTGCAATCCTGCGCGATCTTTTTTTTTTTTTATTTATTTTTAGTCAACAAAAAAAAAGTTTTGAATGCCTTTTCCCTCCTCCTTTCTCTCTTCTTCGCCATCCCCTTTCCCTTCAATAACGCGCAGCAACCTCCCAACTCTCGCTCTGCCTTCTTCCCCCCTCCCCCTTTCTCCATCACCGCCACTCCACTCTCATGTTCAAGCTCCCCAAGTACCCGTTCGCGTCGAGCGATCCGACTGCTGAACAGGCCAGCTCTGCCGTGGCCCCTGAAGACATTGATGAGGTCGACGGCGAGGGCCAGAACATTATCATGGGTATTATCTCGCAGCTGCGCTTGGGCTCGGACCTTTCGCGTATCACGCTCCCGACGTTTATCCTGGAGCGCAAGTCGATGCTTGAGCGCATCACAAATCAATTGCAGCATCCGGGCATCCTGCTTGACGCTCACGCTACTAAGGACCCTGTCGAGCGGTTTGTTCAGGTCGTCAAATGGAGCTTATCAGGCTGGCACATCACCCCCAAGGCAGTCAAGAAACCGCTCAACCCCGTGCTTGGCGAGTACTTCTCCTGCTACTGGGACTTACCCAACAATACCAAGGCTTTCTACATTTCTGAACAGACCTCGCATCACCCGCCCAAGTCGTCGTACTTCTTCATGTCGCCAGAGAACGGTATCCGCATTGATGGCATTTTGATCCCTCGCTCCAAATTTTTGGGCAACTCTGCGGCCTCAATGATGGAGGGTGTAGGTTTTTTGCAGTTCTTGGACATTCTTGATAGTGCTGGCAAGCCCGAGGTCTACGAGTTTACACAGCCTAACATGTATGCGAGAGGCATACTAATTGGCAAACTCAAATATGAACTCGGCGACCACTCACTTGTTAAGTGCCCGGCGCTGGATCTGGTTGCGGATATTGAGTTTAAAACAAAGGGCTTCATTTCTGGCACTTATAATGCGATCCAGGGCCAGATCAAGACTATTTCTACCGGCAAGGTGCTGTATGAGATCTCTGGTAAGTGGAACGAAGTCATTGAGATCACTAATCTGCAAACAAACAAGAAGACTGTTCTCTTTGACTCGTACAATGCCAAGCCGTACCCGCCGCTGGTACGCCCAATTGACGAGCAGGGCGAACTGGAGTCCCGGAGGCTGTGGCAGAATGTATGTGAAGCCCTGGGCAACCGTGATCATGCCTCGGCCACCGACGAGAAATTTGCTATAGAAGAAAACCAGCGCCAGGCTGCCCGCGCACGCGCCGAAGAGGGCGTCGAGTTCCATCCCAAGTTGTTCAAGCGGATCAATGAAATGCCCCTGGAGTTTAAGCTCTACCGCAATATTAACGGCAAGACGCCCAAAGAGCAGATTCAGCAGATTGTGTCATTGGTCCCGGTGCTGCCGGGCCAGGAGTTCCACCAGGACTTTAACATTCCTGCGCACAAGAAACACGCGAACGAGAAAGCTTGAGAGAAATTCTTTTTTTCTTTTCTTTCTCTTTTCGTGTTTGAACTGCTGCCATTGAGCCCATTGGCTGTTGTCCAAAGTCTCTGCTTCCGGGGGGGTCCCCCCTAGTGCTTTCGTCTATCTAATATTATCTGTGTTTGTGTTTGTAGTTTGTGTAGTTAATTTATGTCCAATCATTTTTCTGGTTTTGGATTTTTTTCCACCTCATTTTTTTTTCGCTTTACCACCGTTCTCCCTTCTCCCTTAACCCATCATATTTTTTTTTTTCAATTCTCTCTAGAAGAAATTCTATATAGAAGAAAAACCCTTGCGCCATGTTGGTCCCATTTGGCGAAGAATTGACGTCACTCGACGACATTGTTTATTCCAGTTACTCGCGGAATGATATCTCCAAGCTTGTCGAGCAGAACCAGTCGCTACCCGTGACCGTACAATCGCTCGAGGTCACTGGCGCCAACGCCGTTAGAACCTCTTTTCTTAAAGCCCAGGTTGCGCCCATTGTCGACGGGGCCCACACGCTGCCTTCACTTCTCGAAGCGCTTGGTGAAAGTGCTAGCCGTTTACAACGCTTTGGCATTTTTGAGCAGGCCAAGTTTTCGCTCGACCTTGCGGATCCTCTCTTCTCCAACGTTGACGCGGCGGCGGCAGACGCGTCGGCACACCCCGCGGCTACTACCGGCATCGCCAAGCCCGGCGCTCCTTTGGACATTAAGGCGCTTCTTTCTGTTAACCGCACCAACAAGATGCCTATTTCGCTGCGCACAGTGATTCAAGATGACGTTGCTGGGGTTGTTGCCAATGGTGCCTTGACCAACCTTTTTGGGGGCGCCGAGTCGCTGACAGTGCAAGCTGCAATCGATACCAAGCCACGGGCGCTTTCCTCTTACACTGCCAACTTTGCCACGCCGCTCAACGGTTCGCCTGATCTCCAGGCTCATATTTCTGCCTTTTACCAGATTAAGGATGTCGCCCCCTATGCGCCCTACGCGGTTCAGCTCAAGGGTGTTTCGGCCAAGGTTATCTCGGCGTCGCCACGTTTCCCCGGTAGCGCCATTGAAGTTGGAGTTGAGGGAGTTGAACGTACCGTTGCTGCTGCCGACGCCGCCGAAAAATCGCCTGCGAACGTCAAGACCGCCGTGTTTGCTCGGTTTGCTGTTGACCGTCGTAATAACAAGGTCTATCCCTCGGATGGCTACCTAATTGAGGGACAAACCGAGCTTGCTGGTGTGGTTGGTAATACCGAAAAGCTTATTAAATCGGATGTCGCCTTTCTCAAGACTGCCGCGGCGGCCTCCTACGCCAAGTCGCTTGACCCTGGCCGTGATCGCCTGGTGTTTAATTTGCATTTGGGCACAGGCCTATTGTGGAATTACCCGCGCGGCGGCAACGTGGCGTCGAATATTCTTGATCGTTTCTACCTTGGCGGTAAGGCCTCGGGGTCACAGGCATTGTTGTATGGTTACCAATACAATGGATTGGGTCCCAAGGATGGTCAGACGGCGCTAGGCGGCGATGCTTACACACTTGGTTCGGTCAGTTTTTTGGGCAAGCTGCCACGACTCTCGGGCTCGCTTTCACCGCTGCGATTCCTGGTATTTTTCAGCGGTGGCTCGCTCATCCCCGCCGTTACTGATGCGGCCTCCGGCGGCGCGCCTAACCTTGTCGATACTCTCAAGCAATTGCGCGCCACGGCCGCATCGACCTCGGCGGGCGCGGGTCTTGTATACCGCTCACAACAGGCGCAACTTGAGCTTGTTTACGCTGTGCCTTTAAATAGTAAGCCCGAAGACTTTATGCGTCGCGGCTTACAGTTTAACGTGGGCTTAGAGCTGGATCTGTAGACACAAAACCTAGGTTTCATCATAATATGCTTGTTGTTATTGTTCTTGTTGTTGTTATTGTTTTTTTTTTTTGATGGTTATATCATTATACATGTAAATGAAATAAAAATAAAATCTTGAATTTTGAAATATTATCGATAATAAAACTAATAAATCTGTTTATTGTCCTAATATCTAAAAGTTACAAAATAAAATAAAAGAAATTTAAATAAAATAACAGAAATATAAAAAGAAGACATTCAATTCTGGAACATTTTCCTCCGCGAGGCTGGTCAAGCAGTCGTCCCAACAGGTATTGGGGTTTCGGCATTCGATGGCACCGAACTCTCCACGGACTTAGCCCGTGTGTCAAGGGAAATCCTCCGAGATCACTACTGCAGTTCGATGTCTCAGTGAGAGGGCAAGTTGGTAAAAACTCGACAAGCTGTGCTGTTAAGCTAACTATCAGTTGAGTAGATGCGGTAGTGAGTCGAGAAACTTGATCACCGCCTCAATGATCTTCTTGCTATCAAGGAGAGCACTGAGATCAAGTTCCGGGGAGGTTTCTCTCAGGTAACTACGCGCCCAGACTCACAGAGGGCACAGTCCTTCAGGAGGTGGTCGGCCGTTTCAGGCTGACCGCAGTCGCAGTTGTGATTCCTTTCTGGGACTCCCACTCTCTTGAAGTAAGATCCCAGGGCACCGTGTTCAGTTCTCAACTGTACCACTCTACTAAGCGTGTGACGGTTTGGATTTGCCACGACTTTTCGGAGAGGAACATCATTACCAGGGTCTCCATATAGTCTAGATCTCGTGCACCTTCTGTAAAAGCTGCATTTGGTTTCAGTGTTGTAGCACGATCTCCAGGCTGATCATATCTCAGTTTTAATGTTCAGTTTGAGACCACTAGTGATCTTGGCTGCTTTCTGAGTTCTTCTGCTCCTGGTGTTCTTCCAGGATGGTCTTCTGTCCCAGAAGACTTCCTCAGTAGCTCCCTCCATCTGACCGGTCTGATGAAAAAGTAGTCCTAACTGCTCGCCCTCGGTCGCCGGTTGCTGCCGCCTAACTAGCCTCATATCCGGGTTCCTCAGATCGACACTCCTAAGTGCTCTCAGAGCAAAGCGCTTGCCAAGCTCCTCTGCTCGCCTACTAAAAGACGGGATTCCCGTGTCTCGCTGCAAGATGCATGCCGCAGTTGACTTGAAAGCTCCTAGAACTCTCTTTAATGCTAGGTTCTGAACCCTTTCGAGTTTGTCCTTATGGGCTTTCGAGATTCTCTGGTACCACACCGGGCTCGCGTACTCCATAATATTATCGATATTAAATCATATCTTACTTGAACTATCCTTGAGAACAACAGTCTCGTACTCTATTAAATTTAAAACTGAGCAGAGTAAGCTATGAAAAAATGATCCTATAAAATATGTGCCCTTGTATTCTGTGCCCTTTACCAGTACACGATAACTTTGTGATATAACCTTCGAATTGAGTTAGATAGATAGATAGATAGATAGATAGATAGATAGATAGATAGATAGATAGATAG
>JAKUCA010000112.1:0-26685 GCA_030567025.1 Geotrichum europaeum
TTTTTATTTATTTTTATTTATTTTTATTTATTTTTATTTATTTTTATTTATTTTTATTTTATTTTTATTTATTTTAATTTATTTTAATTTATTTTAATTTATTTTAATTTATTTTAATTTATTTTTATTTTTATTTTTATTTTTATTTTTTGTTTTGGTTGTTTTTCTTTTGTTTTGTCTGATGGAAGGCCAAAGAAGAATCAAGTTTAGCAAATATTAGTACAATCTAACACATATTAGTGCATCTTATCACATTTTAATAGCAGGGTAATGAAGTAATAATATGACATAAGCTTTAACATATAAACCTACACAGAAAATTTTACAGCACAAAAGTTTTAATTGTATTTTTTATTTTTAATATTTAAATCTTCCCTCCTTCTCTCTTTCTTCCGGATCACAGAAACTTCTTCAGACTTAGATCCCTTGCAATATGGAATACTCTCAGAACACCCGCTACCCTCAAGTTTTTCAAAGTTTGAAAAGAACCTGCTACAATTGTATGTTTTGTTATTCTAAACTCACCCCCAAAGCATGGATCAGATCATTCCATCACTAAATCAAGCATGGTTGATCCATGGCTTGTGGAAATCACTAAACAACTAAAAACTGACTTTTTTTCGCGACTTTTTTTTTTAGGCGGACAATTTGGTCACAAGGTTTGTATTCCGACCACAAATTCGTGATATAGGATCATGCTCCTCGTTTAGAATCTGACATGTTCGTTTTTAGGCCTCTGCTTGTCCCAAGAGCGGTACTCCTGTTTGTTACAACTGCTCCCGTATGTTTAATGAATCTTACCCGGAAAAATGAAAAAAAAAAAAAAGTGTCACTTTCTAATAATATTGATTTTTAGAGTACGGTCATCTGAGCAAAGACTGCTCCGAGCCTTCGTTAGGTAAGACCTGTTACCAGTGTGGCCAGTCCGGCCATTTGGTCCGCAATTGCGTTAACGAGGAGGCTAAGGAATCTTCGGTCGATTCGGGCAAGAAGCAAGACGAGCAAGTGAAAGACGAACAAAAGGATGAGACTAAAAAAGAAGCGTCATTAGACGCTGTGGCCGAAAAGCCCTCCTCGGCGCCAGAGCAGTCAAAGAAACAAGAGTCACTGACTGGTTTCACAAAAGCGGAGGCACCTGCGTCAGCCGTTCCTGAGTCTGCGCCTACGCAACCCGCTTCACATTCCACTACTCCTTCTGGACCTGCTGCTGCTACCAAGAGCTGCTACAATTGCGGCAAACCTGGCCATATTTCTGCGTTTTGCAAGTACAACAATGGCAGCCGCAAGTACCATAGACAACGCAATCAGTCGTGTTTTTCATGCGGTCAGTATGGCCATGTTAGCAAAGACTGCACCCAGGGACAGCTGTGTTACAACTGCGGTGAGGTCGGTCATTTAAGCAAAGCCTGCAGCGAGCCCATCGGCAAGGTCTGTTACAAGTGCAAACAACCCGGCCATATTTCAAGTCAATGCCAAGCGTGACAACCCATGAATTAACGTCAAACATTATCATTTGTATAGAATTTTCATGACCATTTAATATCAATAAAAAAAAAAAAAAAGAAAAAAAAAGTCATTTAACATTGCAAATCTCTATATTAATTTATAAATAGCCTGGTATTTACCAGAAAGCCATCCAGCCCAGATACATTCCAGACAAATTCTTTTCATCTGTGGCCTGAACTATCAGGGTATCAACTTCACCGGCCACGGTCAGGGGTGTTGTTTCCTCTACCAAGACACCCCGCAATTTGTTTTTGATGGAAGTCAAGGCCTCTTCAGATGTATTTGCTGCCTTATATCCATTCTTGACAATTTTTTTAGAAATCTTATCAAAAACACAAGTTAGTAAAATCAACAGAAAAAAAAAATTTACCCCTAAAAAATTGATTTTTTTTTTTTTTCGGAGGGGGGAGGGTGTTTCTGATTCATGTGGTCATGGAAAGTCATATTCACCACTCACACACACAGTATGTTTGAAAAGTAATTGTTAGTACTTACAAATTTCTTCTTTTTCTTCCAGTCGTTGATCGGGTCGTAATGAAAGGTCTCTAGATTAGTCAAAAACATATCTTGATGGTTTCGTAAAAATTCCAGCGTGATCTCGCAAGACTTTCGAAACGTTCCCTCGTATCCAGATACACCCAGTGCGTCTACCATATTTTGAGTGAGCCGGAATGGAACCAATTCTGGCTCACCAAGGGCTCTAGCCTAAAACTTTGCATTAGTAATAATAATAACACAGCATGTCAATTGCCGTCAAGTATATCATACCTTGTCAAAAAGACAGTCAAAGTCGACATGCATGATTCCTCCATCAGTTTGATCAAAGAGAATGTTTTCTCCGTGTCTATCACCAAGTCTAAAAAATTCAGTTAGTATTGTAAAAAAAAAAAAAAAAATCTCACAACATACCCAAGAATAAACCCAATTATAGACATAACCGCCAGTGTACGTCCATACTTAGTTCTGGCATCAATCCACGAGCTAGGCTCAGGGAAATTTTCAATAAACCAGAATTTCAGCACTGGCCGATAGTATTGAATAAAGGCTCGGTATTTTTCAAGTGGAGGCAAACCTTGACCGATAGTGGAAAAGTTTGTATTACAACCTCGTGCCCGGTAGTTTTCAACCAAGATTTCTCTCAGCGGCTTGACGCCGTCAACCCATTCAATCAAGCCCCCATCCTCGGAAAGCGGGGTGACCCAGTAGGTACGGATTCCCAGTCTTCTCTTAGAGGCCATCGGGTCTTTCTTCAGCAGCGAGTCAACACTTCTTGTGAGCTCGTTTAATCTGGCATCTTTGCGAACATCATCCTTGTCTTTACACAAGATACGATAACGCCGTCCATTACTACCAATCAGCGCAATCTTCTTCGGTCGTTGAAGAGAAAACATAGCTTCACAGTAATTCTCCAGAGATTCAATCGTGATCATTGAGTTTTTTGGGAAAGCCGTATGATACTTCATAGCTGCAGATTGACTGGGGAAAGTTATGCACATGCACTGGGCTACAGGTAAGACCAACCCAGTTGGGACACAACTGGAATCAAAACCAAGATCGCTAAGACGAAGCCGTCTGTGCTTTTTATCAACAGTGGCACGCGACAGGCTCTTCAATTCCTTCGTTACTTTGGTAGCAGAGTTTACCAGTGATTTGATATTGGTTTGTGTCATTGCATCAGAGTTGGGAGTAAAAGTCTGAGATAAGCCAAAGTTTTGAGATGAAGGAAGCGTTGCTGGAGTGGACAATAACTTCTTGACCAAATCATCCCCGCGCTCCTTTCTTTCTTTTCGATCAGAATTGACGGCAGCAAATAAAAGCCAAAGAGCTTGACGAGGATGAGTTCTGGTCACATGCACAATAATCATTTGAATGACATGATAGACCTTAGCATCATGATGCAGCAATCGAGAAAAAAGCTGAGGAAGAGCAATATAAAACAAGTAGCTAGGAACTCTTACCGAGTACCTTTCAAGCAACCTGTTGATAGCAGCCAAGTTACTGCGGCGGGATTCAATTACCTTCTGAACAATCTTGGATTGATCAGCTTCATGAGACTGCAGATCAACAACATCAACCTTTGTAGAAAACTCAAGCCATAATGTAATCAGCTTGGGAAGAGTCTCGTAGACGTATTTGAACCCAAACTGAAGTGAAATAATGTAGCTTCTTACAATGATGGTAACATAATCACCAAAATGAGATTCACTCGTTCTTGACGAGGGATCCAAAAGCAACTGAGACTCATATACATGCTGATGGTACTTCGCCATGTAGTAATGGGCCTTTTCCCATTTAGAGTGAACCTTTGAGATTAAATCATAACGCTCTCTAATTTCAAGACCGTTGGCATAGCCCGAAGCCTCCATCCATCTGGTTTGAAGTAGGGTAGCTTTCCCCAAAATTTCATCAGTTGCCGAAAGGTTGCTGTTACCTGCTGGAGTGACTGCTTTGTTTGCTTTTGACTGGAGATATTGAAGTAGGCCATTTGGAACAAAACTATCAAGCGCGTGAATAGCAGCACGGTGATCCTCCTGGGCCCAGAGAAGCTTTGCATACTCAATATGTGCTTCAAAGCGATCTGAAGGCAACGATTGAATAGAAGCTCTTAATGCCAGTGGATACTGATGCTGTTTTCTGGAGTTCTTGGCAGTTGAAATCCAGGAAAGCTCGATTTCGAGCTGGGAATACTCTAAACTGATGAAAAGTTAACATTTGTAATAATAATAATAAAAAAGAAAAAAAAAAAAACTTACTGTGACGCTTTCATGGCAGCCCGTCGCAGCGCAAGCAAATATCGCTTTGCATCGTAATTAGAACCAAGAATCTCAAGACGCTCATTCAATTGCTTAGACAGCTGTTTTTGAGTTACAGCACCTTCGTCAATAGAGGCAAATCGCTCGCGATCAAGACTTCCAATGCTTTCTAAATCAGCCAAGCCATGTAAACGAATTATAGACTCATAAGATTCACGAACCACTGTGGCAGGTGACGATTCAAGCACAGATCCAATAGCTTTGTATGCTCCCTTAATATGCTGATGAAACATACTATAGTCGCTTTCGAATAAGGCAAGAAGGGCCTTTCCAACATTGAACTCATATAGACTGGAAACAGACTTTGTCACAGGAACTCGATCAACCCAAAGCTGCAATTTGTCAAAATCGCCAGTGAGCCAAGCAGCTTCGATGCCAAGACATAAAAAGTTGGTTGGCAAATCAAAATTTTGATTGCCGTATGAATCAATACGTGAGAGTAAATCCTCATACCTGCCACTGTTCTTAATGGCCTTCATCATGTTGTAGTCGAGGTCAATATTCCACTGCGAGGTTTTGGACAACATCTCGTACCACTCCAATGCGTAATCCCAGTTTCCGGTATTTTCATACTGAAAGACCTTTCCAAGTACAGGCAAAGAGCTAAAACAGGTAGTTATTCCATCTAGCGAGTCTGGATCGTCGATTTTGGCGTAAATTTCCATGCACTTGAAGTAAACATCTTCCGTGCTATATGATTTCTCGCTTTCCAAAGCTTGTGGCTCGTTAGATTTGTCTTCCTTTCTAATGGTCTCTCGCAGATATTCTTCCCAGTAAAGCAGGGAGCGAGAGTAGGATTTACACTCAAAAGATCGCTTTGCCATCAAAGTAGCGGGAATTTTCTTTAGGAACGCGCTAATAGTTCGAACAAAAGGATCGTTATCAGTCGGGCTAGTTTTGCTGGCACTTTTGTTAACCCGTTCTCGCTCTTGAGCAGAAGCAGATGTTATCAGCGCTTGTTGACGTTTTCGTAACGTCTGAGTGAAATAATCAACCATGGAAAATATAACATCAAAAAACTTCTTTACTCGCTCAAGTTCTGTTGAGTCGTTCTGAAATCTAACTAAATCAATTGATAAAATTGTGTTTATCTCGCTTAGAAGGTTTGCTTGTTCGACTTTATTATCGCTGCACACGACGTTCATAGTGACATAGGGAATTATGAAGTAGTATAAACTTAGATCCTGGTTTTTGATGATTTTACGACACAGAGTAAAAAGAGTTTCGGCGTTTCTCCCTTGTGCCTTAGACAACATATCAAGCGTAAAGGTCTGGAGCCATTGAAAATGTGAAATGCTTTGAGAAAAAATTGGATAAGTCAGCTTGTCAGAAGCATTAGAAGATGAAGCTGAGATGGTGTATTTGGAAGACATCAAAGGTGTCAGAAGAAGTCGAGACTGCAAAGAAAATGACTTCCAATACTCTTCTCCTGGACTGATTTTGATGGATGCTGGTGTAAGGTCGCAGAATTTAAGGTATTCCTGGATACCATAAGCTAGAAACGCTTGACGAGAAGGATTTGTCGTACTGACAAAAAATTTTAAAAGATATTTTTCGATAAAATGAACCACGAACTTCAATGTCTCGTCTGCATCGCCAAAATTATTAATAATAATAATGGGACGCTCATAACTATGAATATCAACCTTGGAAGACTCAACAGAACCTAGAAATCCAATACACTGAGCACAGAGTGTTGAGATATCGTCATTGTTAATCTGTTGAAACTTGTGAGGCAAATTGAGAAGAGACCGAATTAGACTGCTGATAATATGCTGAGTGGCGGGATTGCTTAATATCGACCGAATCGTTTCCTGCTCTCGACTTATAAAACCGCAAATATCCTCTAAAGTCTGGCGCACAACGTAAACGTTCTCGTCTTGACTTCGAGTCAACAGCATCTTAAGCTGGCCCAAAGGCGATGTTATTGGCTTGCGCATGTCGCGAATCTCATTGTATACATCCTGAAGGTCTGGAAGAAGGCTTGAAAGAGAAGGTAACCCCCTCTCTTTAACAATACGTTCCATATCATTACGTCTCTCATGTAATAAAAAAAGGAAAATGGACCGGGCCTGTTGCTTCGAGCTGGAGTACATAATGGGCCATTTCTGAACGATGACAGAAAATGTCAAGTCAATGACACGTTCAAGGTCGCTGCTTTGCAGCTTTTTAATCATGTCAAACCAGGTTATGAGAGCATGAGTATGCAATCTTCTAGTCTCCATGGCCGTTTGCAGAATAGCAAATATCTGAGGAATTGACTGGAAGAGCGAATTACCAGAACATAAAATAAGTTTTGATAGACCTCTTAAACTGAATACCTTTTCACTGAACGGTGTTGAGAGTTTCTTTTCAATGACAGCCTCTGAAAACTGAATTACCAACCCCAGAACATTTTCATCCACTAGGTACTCACCAGGATCTTTTTTAGAATTTTGTTTTATTTCACTGTGATAAAGAAGAGCGCCAATAAAAGCAAATTCTTGGGAGATTTTGTTTGATAGTTCAGAATCATCAGGCTTGTACATTTTTAGTAGCTCAAATGTGATAGCAAGACGATGAGAGTTGATGATCTGGGCAAGCTGGGTACGCTTGAAATTTTCATCAGCCTTACTCAAAAGGCTCATGACTTTGTGATGCATTTCAGAACTGTCATTCAGTAGTAAAACCGCAACGGTCTTTGGCAGGGAATCACAAAGCATTTGAGAAACACTAATATTAGCATTTTCTCCAATGGCCTTTAAAACATCGCCAAAATTCTCATCTACTAGGTAAGGAACACTGTATCGATAGGTTTTTTGAATTAAGTGGCTAGTGGTAACTTGGAGTAGCTCGGTAAACCTTGAACAAATGTGTGGATGAGTGATATAGCGTCTAAAGACTGAATAACTGATAGTTGGCCAGAATGAAGACATCATATCCCAGCAAGACACGTTTTTATGGCGCGCTATAGAACACAATTGATAAAACGCAAACTTGGAGTGCAATGGATGAGTGCTTCCCAAAAAATCAATAAGTTTGAGAAGAACATAATTGAGCTCGTCACCATCAAGAATCTTTCCCAAATAGCCCCAAGCCTGGGTCAGAGTTTCTGCAAGGTACTGTTCATGTCGAAGGTTAATGCTGCTTAAATAGTTGAAAATAGATCCCACTCGATCGCTACTTATAAAGTAAGGAAAAATAGAAGCGGCAGCAAGACGAAGTTGACGATTGCTGCTTTTGAAACATTCAACAAGCCACGTGCCGATGGGACAGGCGCTGATCTTAAAGTCGAGATTTTCAGATATCAGGACCCTTTTCATTGAAGTGATACATTCAAGCCGAAGAGGAACAGAGTCATGTAAAATCTGGTTATCTAGAATCTCAATGAAAATATAGGTGAAATCATTTGATAAGACACGATCTGATTGCCAATCAACGATACCGGCATCACATTGTGAGCACGACAAAGTTTTAGGGTTTAGATGGCCTTGTAGAATACAGTTTGAAAGCCCAATTCTCCGAATCACCCATTGCTTGTTACTGTCGGAAAGAGAGGAAAAGTTATCGGTAATAAATAGCTTGAGGGCACTAAGTGTGTCAATTTCAGTAGAAATGAAGGGCGCTTTGAACAGATCATTCATTGAAAATGAAGTTGACAGGTAGTTTTCCTGTTTTTCCAGCGCTTCTGCTATCTCTAGTGCCCTTCTTCTTAGAAAAGTACTGTTGAAATCAGAAACCGTCTTGATAATTTTGATTTTGTCAGACAGAGTGGCGTTGTTAACAATCAACGTGAAAATGTAAAAAACTTTGACCATATCAGACTCTATGGAACTGGTTCCCACCTCTAAATCAAACTGGGGAGTAACATAGTGGGGAATAGAAGTAACGTTGTGATGGGATGAAAACTCAATCAGGTCTAATCCAAGTGAACATGCAGTATGAATGATGTCATTATTGAGTGAAGTAAGTGAGATGGATTTGTAAATGCGGAAAAGCCACGACAGACCAAGTTGAACCCATATTTCGCGGCAAAAGTCAACCTTGAGGGATATGCTGCAAATATTAGAGAAAAGAAGATGGGCATTGAGACAGCTGGAATCAGCGTCAGATTCAAAAGGAACGAGTTTCAAGTAATGCCATAAGTCACTTGAAACATGATTAATATTCGCATGCTTAGACTGACTACAAAGGATCCGAAAGTCTTTACTAAACAAGATTGCACGAAAAAAAGCCTGTATGATTGTTAACGAAGCCTCAACTGCCTGCATTCGAGAAAGTTCAAGATGTGATAGCGAACCAGGAAGAGCAGTCAAAGCATTTGAGTTACTACCGTCTAAGAATGCGTTTATGTGAGCACATATTCTAAGAAGATGATTGTATAACTGATCTGCAGATTTCCAAAATATTGACCTAGACGTTACCGTTACTAGAACACTCCGAATGAAAAAACCTACTTGGGTATTAATCGATTTGGAGTTGTAAGTGAAAAGTTCAAAGACAGACGAAAGTAGAACCTTATACATGTGCTCAAACTCGCTTACTTCGTCGGGGGAAACAAAACTCCGAGATACCAGCGTGAGGGTCATTTTGATAGTCTCTAAAGAATTTATCGTCTGATTTATTAGCTTTTCGGAAAGCGGTTTGGCGTGTTTATTGGCGGCAGGTAATTGCTTCAGCATTACTTTCAAAAGAGACATCGCGGTTGAAAAGTCCAGAACAAAGTGTTGTTGCTCGGCCTCCAGTAGCTCCCTTAGTAGTTTATCTCTGTTTTCCGATTGAGAAAAGGCTGTCTCGGGCTGAGAGAAGACCAGCGCGTGCTGTTGGCTCATGCTAAGCTCACCACCAGGCGGAAGCTTGACACGCGACTGTGAAAAGAACTTCATGGCGCTGGAAGCTGGAAGTTAGTAAAAAAAAATATTATTTAGTTAAGTGACTATTTAATACCCTACTAGTCACAGCCTATCAGAATAGCTTGTAGTTGGGCGCTGATCTGGGGGGGAGTGTTCAATGGTTGATATATTAGCAGTTGGATCGCGCTTAGGTCTCGAAGGCGTGGAAAACGCGAAACGTTAAAGCACTAAAGCGTTAATTGCTGAGGTAAATGCTGAGTCAACAACAAATGTCAGTTCATCGTGTCGTGAATCTTTTTGATGCTCCGCCAATTTTTTTTTATTTTTTTTTTTCTTCCAGACCTCCCGACATTGCCAATCGAAACAGACAAGAGTGCTGCGTTTATTGGTAAAGATTGCAGCTCGCAGTATCTCTGTTAACCCATTTGTAGATTTTATTTTGTTTGCTTTGAAAAAAAAAAAAAAAAAAAAAAAGCCGTTTCTGACGACTAGCAAGAACCAGCTCCCGACCGCATCAACATTTTTTTCAACACCGAAACGCCAACGGTCTGATGAGTACACCACTTTCTATCGAAGAACAAATTGCTCAGCTTAATCAAGCCAAGGCCCTCGCCGTTCAAGATGCCTCGTTTTACCCGCAGATTGTTTTGGGTCTTCTGCCCCTTGTGAAAAGCCCTGATGTCGTTTTAAAACGCTGGTGCTCTTCTTTTTTCATCGACGCTTTCACCTCTTTCTCATTGGAAAGAGACAAGAAGAAGTCACTTGCTATAGAATGCGTTGATGATGTTCTTACTTTGCTAAACGACACAGACTACGTGATTCAAAAGAATGCCATCACAATTGCGGCCAATGTGTACGGGTTTGCAATGATGGCTGTCGCGGAAAACGACTCATTAGTGGACAAATGGAACACTTTAACTAAAATCAAAGCAACAGTGTTAAGGCTATGGGAATCAGAACACTTTGGTGTTGAGGCTGAAAGTATCAAGTTTGCTCAGCAAGTTATTATTGTCCAGTCTTTTGTTAACCGCGACCCTCGCCTCGCAGACAACGGTAACAGCAATGAGTTTTCTCTGTCTTCCGTTCGGTCCGATCATCCACTCATTCATCCTTCTTTGGAGGCTGAATCGCAGGGCCTGTTGGACAGAATCTTGAGTGTTTTCCAAGATTCCAAAGTCAACGCCAAAATAATCACAGCTACCTTTTATGCTGTCTCGGCGTTGATGAAGGTCCGTCCTGGAACAATTTCTAAGTGCCTTAAGGCAATTTTATCATTTGATATCACCCAAAAGTCGGTTCATGGTCAGACGGCTAAGGAGCAAGAAGTGGAGTTTAAGATAATTAAGAAAGCCCTGAAGATTTTCTTGCAACATGTTCTCAAATCAAGCATGGCGCCCAAATATAATTCGCAGATCGAGGGCTATCTCTCTTCACTGTCTCGGGCTAGTGATAGTTCTTTGAAGAGACAGCCTGAAAGTCAATTGAACCGTGAAGACGTCAAACGCATTAAGACTGCGCCCAATCCCATGCCCGTGGATACATCTACTACTGTTCCTTCTGGCCCTTACTCATACGCATCACTCTATTCTCTTCTTGATAAGACCGACCCATTGCTTCAGTTTGACACTGAGACACTCCCATTAGATATGGCTTTAAACATTACACTTGCAGGCATTGCTTCAGTGAATCCTCAACTGTTGCAAAATTCTATTAATATTGTAAAAGCGCGATATGATAATTTCTTAAACACATCTGCAACAAAGAACATTCCGGCGGCGCTGTCGGAAGCTCAACTATTGAGCACCTCCTATAATCCTTCTTCTTCTGGAGATACAAACCTCGAATATTCTAGCAGCAACATTACATCTTCCGTTGCACGCACCACTGCCCTTACTAACCCAGCTGCTGTTGAGGATGAGTATCCGAGCGAGGAAGAATTTGATCATGATTTATCCACTGGGTTGTTCATGCTCCCACCGCCTTCGAAACTCAGCGACTCTGACAAGATTAAGGCAGTCAAAGAGGTTGTTGAACGTATGTTCGCTAACGACAAGGCCACCACCGACCTCACTGCCTTGCCCGCCGGTTCAATCAACGCCAAAAAGGGTATCGATCGCGTTGCTATCACCGAATGGTCGCCTGATACTTGGGTGACGCTGGTTTGTCGGCTTGTGTCCCAAGGCCTGGCCGACCCAGTTTTAGATAATGACGAAACTGAGAAGAACGACTCCAGTACATCTGACTCTTTTAACCTTGTCGAAACTATGCGCAGTAATATTAGAGAAAGGTTATTTGCTTATGTTATGGCCAACTTCCGCGAGCGCCTGGATATCATCATTGAATGGCTCAACGAGGAGTGGTTTGGAGAGTTTGTCCAAAATAAAAGCAAATTTGTGAATACAAAAAGTGAAAAAGTAGTAGAAGATACTGATCATTTTCCGTCCAAAGAGTCCATTTATTTTCAATATACCACGCGGCTTCTTGCCGACATCAGTCCTTTTCTGACGAAAGCCGACCGTCCTCAATTTCTGCGTCTGCTTTCTGATCTTCCTGAGCTAAACGCCGAGATTGTGCACAACCTCAAGCGCCTGTGTCTGGACCCGCTACGCAGCGAGCTGGGCATGGGATCGCTATTGTGAGTACATCCATTTTTTTTTATTATTGACGATTTGCTAACAATTATTTTCAGCTATTTAGTTAAATTCCGGCCACCTGTGAAGGAAGATTGTCTAGACCTTCTTCAGGAGATTTACACTGAGAGTAAGTAATTCTATTGACGCCCCTGAGCCTTTTTATGTTTTTAATAACTCATCGTACTAACTTGACATCAGACATCGATCTCAGAACGCGCCCCGCCACCAGCATGCTCAAAGCGTATCGGCCGCAGTTTCTTAAGTCTCTCGAGGCCTCCAGTGTGGAGTTAAAGCCTGAGCAGTGATTGCGCGCCGCCAACTCAGCCCACTGCCCACTCCCGAGTCTCAGCGCACGATATATATTCTATTTAATTAAAATTGGAGCTCTTTCTAGTTTATTTTTTCATTTTTTATTTTTTTTCACTGGAGCACTTGTAGATAAACTTTGTAAACACTTCTGTTTTGTCATTGTACTTGTTGTAGTCACGGTGAGATCCAACGTGTCGTTCTCGCTTCCATTTCGTGTCTCACATAGGAGGTTGTCTTGAATTCTTGATGTGGAAACTTGTTCTTAACTGAGCCAAAGTCTCAAATTGACACTTTTTTTTTCCTCTTCTCGACCACCTCTCCCCTTTATCAAACCCCCTCGAGACCACCCACCTGCCGTGAAACGAGGAGAGACCAGAGGACGCTCCGAAGACTAGCAAGCGCCCCCCCCCCATTCCCCCCTTCCTCCCGTTATATACCCGCGACACGAAAAGGCTCTACCATATCCGACCGATTCAAAGTACATGAGCCAGCAATCCACCGGCCAGATAACGCAGATCCGACCATGACCGCACCCTCGCTCGACGATATCAGTGCTGCCACGACTGCGGCAGCGGCTGCCCCGGAACCCGTCACTGAAGTTCCTTTTGTAGAATCTGAAGCAATGGCCAAAGGCAATATAAAAGATGAGGAACGTCTTACAATTCTCAAAAGTGAGATAGGTACGTGAAACTTTTTTAGAGTTTTCCCTCACATTCTTCCCCTTTTTCCCTGATTTCACTGTGCTAACGACATTGGTAACAACGGCCAGCCCGCAAAACCTCTTCGCTTAAGCATTTAGAACAGCTAGCCCAGGAGCTTCCTAGTCTCAGTCCGTCTAGTAGACCTCTTTCTATGTCTTCAACCATGTCATCCGTGCCTTCGTCCCCTCTGATGCCAGTCGGCACCAACGGCAGCGGCGCCCCCGCCACGACGACCCCGATCACGACTACAGAAGAGAAAGGCGCTGTTGTTGCATCTCCCCAGGCCGCACTTACTGAGGCCATAATTGCATCCTCTACCTCGCCGCAGTCGAATTACTCCATTTCAAGCCCCTCATCGATCTCGTCGTTTCCACGGGGTAGCGTGAGCAGCTCTGTGTCAGCATACGAGGCCAATATTGCCCGATCCAACTGGGCCACTACATCACACGTTATTGAGCACCTGCAGCAGACTATTGATGCGCTTCGGCGCGACCTCAACCAGCAGACCGCGCGCGCCGTCGAGGAGAAGCAAGGTCGTGATGCCATCCGGAAACGGTGCGACAACATTGAGTCACAGCTCGAGGGCCTCAGACACCAGAATGAAACCCTTAACTCTATTATCAGTCGAAAGGAGCGCCGAGTCAAGGAGCTGGAGAAGGAGCTTGATACTAAAGCTCGGCATGTGGATTCGCTAGAGAACGATCAGCGCCAGTATATGGAATCAAAGAACGAGTACGAGGGCGTGCTCAAGCAGGTTAAGGAGGACCAAGAGCGCTCGGACGCGTCCTACAAGGCTGTTGTTGCGGGTGCCAAGGCCGTGCGCCTTTCATTTGAAACCAAGTTTAAGGATATCAGTGAGCAGATTGCCAAGTTGGTTGAAGAGCGCAATAGTGACAAGGACCAAATTGCAAAATTAGAGCAAGTTATCGCTGAACAAAAAGCAGAAAGAGCTAAAATTGAGCAACTGCGAGTAGAAATGGCCAAAAAACGTGAAGAGCATGCAAAGGAAATTACGGCGCTATTTGAAACGTTTAAGACAACGATCGCGGTTAACGAACAGGAAACAGTGGATAAAATCAAAGCAACCCTGAGGACGGTTGATGAGCTTAAGCGAACCCACTCGCTGCTCACAATCCAAATTGAAGACAATGGAAAATGATTGTATATTGAATCGGACAAAAAAAAAAGAAATATATACATATAGATATATATAGATAAAAAGTATTTGTGTTGAAAGTATGTACAGTTAATAGAGAGCGTAGAGGGAAATGCGGCCGTCCTTGCCGCCAACGGCAAGAAGGTTGTCAGATGTCGATTTCAGCATCTCAAGCTTGGTTGCAAGATCAGCATTGGCATCAATATGAGTCTCCTTTTGGGGATCAGTGTCGTCGGGGGGCGAAAATGCAACGGTGGTGACCCCGTTTTGCCGGCCACCTTTGAAAACAGCGAGGGCCCGGAATTGCTGTTTTTTAACATTTGCGCGCGCATCAAAAACGCGAATCATGCCGTCCCAGCCCGCGGTAGCAAAGATTTTCGCGTCGGGCCGCACGGCAAGGGCGCTGAGCCCCGCGTGCTTCGCGTTGAACGCAACGGTGGGACCGGTGATCCAAGGGTCGGCGCCGCCAGCAAGTGAGGATTCAAGGAGAAGGGGCGCCAACGGATGTTGAAAAATTTTGGCGTCAGCAGCACTGGAGAGGAACCACGCGTGCGCGAGAGGGTCTGCATCAAGCGAGAGCACAGGCTGCGAGTGGCACTTGGTTGCGTATAGAAGCGTGGGTCTGTACCCATCCACCCCGCACACTAGCCGGTGCATGGCAACCAGACCAGACTCGTACGCAGCCACCAGCGCATAGTCCGGCGTGCCATTAATTTCTACAAGCAGTAACGCCATAACAATGCCGGCATTGCGATTAACCTCAGCATCGTCAAAAAGTGGTTGGTTGGGTGATTTGGGCGCCTCGAGCGCCGTGACAATCCGCGAGAGTTGGCCAGAGGCAAGATCAACGGTGTAGACATCAATATTCTCAGAGGCAAGCGTGCTAGGCACGGCGAAAGCCACGCGGCTGGCCGCGCCGCCAGACACCAGCGCGCGCGCAAATGCAACGGAACAAAAATTCAACGCGTTAACGTCTTGGGTATAGATGACCGGCAGCGAGGGGTACGCGGTACCATCGTCCGACTGCATCGGCAGCGCCGTGTTATACACTGGCGGTTGTCGCAGCAAATCAGGGTCCGCGCGATGCACCTTGAGCCGGTGGTCACGCCCGTGCGTGACAATGACGAGGCCCCCAGCAGCGTCAGGGAGAGCCAGAACCTGCACGGTAATAACCGCTTTTGTGTGCGCACGAAAGATCGCCACGGGCCGGCGGGTGCGCAAGTCCCAGACAAAACACCAACCGCCCTCGTCACCGGAAACCAGCACACGCGCGCAGCCCAGCCGTGCAAACGAGGTGGTTGTCACGGGGAACGCGTGCGCGCGGAGCGTCGCGTAGGCAAGGGGTGAATGTGCAGAGGACATTTTTTTTTTTTTGGGAGCAAGGGGTCAGTAGCACTGAAGCAGAAGTCCGGGTCTGCGCGATGTGGGGATTCTGTTGGGGACGAAGGAAGGCCAGGATGATGGTGATCATCATCATCATCATCATCATCATCATCATCCAGATCATTTAAAGGGCAAGGGCAGCAGGCTGCGTTCGCTGCTCTTTTTTTTTTTTTTTTTGCGTTGATCATCAACAATCGCAAAATAAAATAAAAAAAAACCACCCCATCATCACATCATCATTATCATCATTCAGCGGTCTTCCCTGACCCCCGACCCAAAAAAAAACCAAACAAACAAGCAAAATAACAACTATAGCGCCTGTATTGAAATGTTTCGAATACTTTCTCGGCCAATTGCTTTGGCCCCGCGCATCCCCCGCGGGCACGGACTTGTGACGCTCACCAATGACCTGATTCAAAATTTGAAGAGCCATAAAATCATTCCTGACGGTAAGTACCGGTCAGCAGCAGCAAAACAATTGATTGCGAAACCGGGACTTCATTACTAACATCTCGATGCCAGTTCTTAATTCTTTCAAACCGCTAGGGTGAGTACCTTCCTTCCTACCAGCTTGCCGCAACTACTGGTCAGACTAGAAAGAACCCTCCCGCCGACTAACGTTTTTTTTTTTTTCTTATCGCCTTCTCCTCAGGCTCATTACTATCTCACACGATAACAAAGATGTTACTATGGGAAACACGCTGACGCCGGCGGAGGCGCGGCAGCGGCCGCTGGTGCACACGGCGCTTAATATCTCCGATGACCCGTCGCTCGTGGCGGCTTCATACACCCTCGTGCTCGCGGACCCGGACAGCACCGTCGCGGCAAGCAAGAGCTCCGATAACGATAACGCGGGCACGGTCTCCGATTACTTGCATTACATTGTCTCGGGGCTCCGGCTCTCGTCCGACCACGCGGACTTTTCGCAACTTGATCTTGACAAGGGTAATGAAATCTTGCCTTACTTAGGGCCTATGCTTCCCAATGGTGGTGGTAAGCACCGGTTTGTATACATTCTATTCAAAGAACCGCCGCGGTCAATGATAAAGTCAAACAATAACAGTACTTCCAGTAGCAACCATGCGAACGGCAGCAGCAGCAGCGGCGGGCCGCTTAAAGAGGGTAGTAATAATAATAATACTAATAATAATAATAACGAAAAAGCGCTTACGGCATACGATGCGCCCGAGCGCATTGCATTTGGCACTGGGCTCCGGGTCAAGCAGTGGGCGCTCAAGCACAGTTTGGCACCCGTGGCGGTAAATTTTTACTACGCGCAGGGCCAGGCCACCCAAAAATGATATACGAGTAAGCATCTAACGATTTCACGATGATGTTAATAATGAATTATATATGTATATATCTGTATATGTATGTACATGTATATTTATAACGCTACTGCGATGGCAGCTTCTATATTTACATGATTTTATTCCCTGATTATGTATATACACACACACACACACACTGTGGGAGAGGGGCCGCAACGGTGCTGGACGCACATCGCCCGGTCCCGGATCTGCGGAATGCTTCTTGCTGCAATTGCAATCCAAGTTGGCCCGTTTAGGCTGCATTTCCTTTTTTTTTTTTTTTTTTTTTTTTTTTCAGTTTCTCCAAAATTTTTGCCCCTTTTTTGCCGAGCCCTTAAAAGTTATTTATCTGGTTGGGTTTATTGGCCGATTCCGGAGTGTTTGAGCTGTTCCAGCACGAGAAATGTCAGGATTGTCTGAGGACCCAAGCGAATAAATGAGGGTAGCCAGCCACGGAAGGCAAAGCCAATGCCCTCGGTTTTTACGGCATTGCGTAAAATGGTAAAAGCACCCTCACCCTTGTGCGTAGCGTCCATCACGCGCGTCTTGACAACATCAACTGGCGAGCAGATAGTGGTGGCTACGAGGCCAGCCAGCAATGATGAAGAAAAATGCGTGTAGCGCGCGGCTTCTGGCAGCCCCAGCGTGCCAACAAGAAACTGCTTAAACTCATCGTACGAGACCATCTGCGACGAAGTCATGAGCACGCCCCGGCTCATATTGGGAGCAATTCCGCGCGTTAAGCTGAGGACACCCTCGTCCCTGACAATACGCACAATGCCATCAATGGCGTTGCGATAGTTACGGCGCTTTTCAATCGGCAGCGACCGGTCGTTCTGCATACGAATGTTGACAATATCTGCAGGGTTGCCGATGATGCCGCCAACGCAACCAGCAAACATTGAGATGGGCAACAAAATGTACATGGGCGGCGGTTTATCGGCGCGGGTAAACGACTCCTTGAGCCATTCATACACACCAAATCGCGCCGTTGAGTAAGTTCCCTGGCGTAGAAGCGACGCCGAAAGACCAGAATAAAGTGCAAATATGCCCTCGTTCCGTAAAATGGACAAAAACGTGTTAAGCATGGTGCCGCCGGGGATATGTGCGGTCTGCAGCCGGACCTTGGTGAGATCAAGCGGGTGTGTTGAGCTGGCGGCGACCATGCTGGCCAGGCCACCGTACCAGAACGGATAATGCTTCTTGTGCGGAACGACAGACATGGCAAGAGCAGGCAAGCTGAGAAGGTGGATCGTGGGTTTCTGCAACCGGTGCTGAGAAGAAGAATAAAAAGTGTGGGAAGAGGTGCAGAGTTGGAAAGAAAAAATTTTTATAGACGAGCGCAAACGGAGGGTTTTATATTTTATCGGGAAGCAAACAGTTTGGGGCACTTTTTGTCTTGTTTGGCCTACATAGGAAACAATAAAAGAGATCATTTAAAAGATCATAATAGGAAAAGAAAAGATCCGATGCAGGACAAGCTCCAACTGCTGGAGAGACCGTGGGAGTCAGGCCGGAGCCTTTTAACAGACACAGAGCGTAGAGCTGTCCGCCTCCATGAAAATCAGCTTCGTAATAACGTTGCGTAGATTAAACGGCTATACACTTATATATATACGGGCCGGCCAAGACATTACCGGTGGATCCGGCCAGACGCCCGCGCTCAAAAAAAAAAAAAACATAAAAGAAAAACTATAAAATATAAAAATAAAAACATACTTTCGTTAATACTGGCGATATCCGTTGTAGATGTTGCTGATATCGTTAAACAGCGGTGGGCCACCCGGCGCGTCGGGGGCGCCGGCGCCTTGAGTCGCGGCGCCCGCGTCGTCCTGCTCTTCGTCCTCGGCGCCCGGCTGCTGGTGCTCGTACTGCGCTTCGTCAATGTACTCCTGCTGATGGTGCTGGTGTTGTTGGTGGTGTTGATGGTGATGTTGCTGCTGCTCCTCACTCGCGGCCGCCGCGGCTGCAGCTTGGTATTCAGCCTCGTCATAATGCGCGTATTGTGCCTGCTGCTGGCTCTTGCGCGCCGACGACGACGACGCCATGGCCTCTTCACGCGGCACGATATCAATGAGAAAATCAAACATATCAGACTTTTGTAACGCGCTGGCAATGTCGCTGCGCTGTAGCGTCCGTCGTTTATTTTCTTCTGCGTGGATCCATGCGCGCATTGTGAGCTCCGTGATGAAGATGTCGCAGCCCTTGGCAAATAGAATGGGCGCCTCGGCGCTAATCATTTTGACGTCCTCATCTGCCTTCATAACCTTTTTAATACGCGCGAGGGGTAGCTGGTGGATCTTGAACTCATGGTCGTCATGCTCAATGCTGTTAATTGTGTTTTGCCAGTAGGTCATCATGATATTGCGGTAGTGGCCAGAAAGGCCCTGGGCAACGTTGGTAAACGAGCCGCCCACAAAGTTGGGGTCGTGCTCCTGGCCGACTCCAGCGACGTCATAGGGGATTTGTTGTTGCGGGAGCCCGTCGGCTTCGTTTTCGGAGTTCATGGCGGTGGTGGGGGGGTGGGTGTATGGCAGAGCCGTAAGGGGGTGGGGACGCGTGTTCGGGGGTTTTTATTGGTGGTGAGTCGCGAAGGAAGGAAAAATTTGTTGGCTGCGGGTTTGTGAATTCAAAATCCAAAGACTTAATATTTAGGTTTTAAAGCTTAGACAATGTCATATAATTATTAATACATGTACTTTGTATGTTAGTATTTAATACTTAAGCGTTTTACCGTTTTTCTTCTTCTTGGGACCTTTTGAACAAAAAAAAATTTTATCTTTCCGAATCTCTTACAGCAACCCGACACCCGATATTCTCACCCCATATGCCCGCCGCTACGCCTGCTTCACCTACAGACTCGGACACTGCTGCCAGCTCGCACTCCGAGTCCTCGTCGCTTACCATGACCCGCGAACCCATCGCCGATCTCGACACGCTTGATCTCGACGCGCTGCTCTCCGCCGCCAAGAGTAACCTACAAAAAGACACCACCGACGGCGCACCCGAATCGAATCATGCTGGCGATGATTCACTATCGGCTGTTAAGGCGTCAATTTTAAAGCTGCCACAGCTGGCTGAGGTTTTCCCCAGCGCCGATGCCGCCGATGCCGCGGCGCGCAAGTCTGCCAGCAAGGAAATGGAGTTCCGCCAAATCTCGGACCCCGTGCTCGTCAAGGCCGCCAAGAAGGCCGCGCGCGAGGCCACCGCCGGCGCACAGTGGTTCAACATGCCGCGCTCCGAGGTCACTGACACCGTACGCCGCGACTGGCAAATCCTCCAAATGCGTAATGTCCTTGACCCCAAACGTCACTACAAAAAGGAAACGGCTGCCATCCCTAAATTTTTCCAAACCGGTACTGTTGTTGAGGGTAATACGGAGTTTTTCTCTGCGCGGATTGCCCGCAAGGATCGCAAAAAGACAATTGCCGACGAGATCCTCAACAACGACAAGGCCCGCGATTATTTCAAGCGCAAGTTCGACGAGATCCAGGTCAAGAAACACTCGGGCCGCACGAAACACTACAAGAAGATCAAGGAGATGCGCAGCAAGCGATAACCGGGCGCCTGCTGCGGGGGACCCTTTATTATCATTCATTTCATGTATTTCATTTCATTGTTGTTTTTTTTGCCATTTTGTGTGTTTTATTTTTGTCATTATTTATCTATATATAAAAGTACCTCATAATGTATTTTCATTTGCTGTTATTTCTTGAGGGCCGGGACGCCCTGGGCCATGACCATGATGAGATCCTCTACCCTGACGCCGCCAGCCGCAGGCGCGATTGCTTGCCCCGCGCCGGCGCCAAGCATCCCCGTCCGCAGGCCCGCATCAACCTCACCGGCATCAATCTCCGCCGCGGTCAAAAACCCTTGCCATTCATGTTTACCCACCTCTGTGGCCACTTCGTCGCTGGCCCATTTACAAAAATCTTCATCAAGTTTGATTTTGACACCCTTGGCCCAAACCTCACTCCCCTGTGTGATCCATTCTTCGACGTCTGGGAGGGGCTTTTTGCGTAAAAGGGTTGATAGCAGTCCCGCCTGTTGTAATGTTGGGAACTCAGGTAAAGGGTAGGCCACAGTCCGCTTGAGCACGTCGGCATGATGTGCAATCGTTTCTGAGAGTGATGTGAGCTGCTTTAAAATGACGTTAAACTGGCTATGTAGCGCGGGCCAGCTCGGCAGCGTGGCCTGCTTGAGCTGCGCTTGCATCGAGTTGAGTGAGTGCGTTAACTGCGTTAACCGTAACCGCAGTGACTCAAGGGCATTTATGGGCACGGCAGAATAGTCATGTTGAGGCGCGTTGGTGTTGGACATGGTTGTTGAAAGCTCTCCTCCCGTTTGGTGTTGACAGTTGAGACCGAAAATTCCAAAAAGTTGTGTGGTTATGATGGAGCTTAAAAAATGAAACTTGAAAAATAAAATAAAATGCAGGTATTTTCTCAACCTTTTCTCTTTTTTATTTTTCAATCGATCCCCCCACCAGCAGCATAACATCATGGCAAAAGACGTGAATCCTGTCCAGGCACAACGTAAGCAGACTGGTTTTAATTATTTTGCGATTCTTTTTTTTTATCTAACATTTCCCTTTTTTTTTTTTTTTTTTTTTTTTTATAATAAGACAAGAAGGAAAAATCAGTGCAGCTTAAAAAACTCAAGCAACAACGCGCCCAAACGCGTTCCAGCCGATTGACCCAATTAAATCCAGTTCGTACAAAGCAACAGATTACTGCCCTTAAAAAACGACAAGAGGAACAGAATGGACGGTTATTAGCTCGAGAAAAACAACTGTTAGAAACCCTTACGGCTGATCTTGCCGCCTATGAAAAGGGCGTTGCGAATGGGAGCATTCAACAGCAGCAGTTACGGCAGCAGCAGCAGCAGCGGCCAAAACTGCATAATCGACGGTTCATTCGGCGCACAGGCGGTCGTGGTCGTGACAGCATATACTGGGATCCCGTGCTAAAGTAAGTGTCACCCCTTTTTTTCTTCCCTATTGCAGTTTTGTGAGATTGATGGTTAGATATTAACAGCAGCTTTTTTTTTTTGTTTTTTCCTTAGTCCCTTTGGTGTGCCGGTGCCCGGGTACCCCGATCTTGACCGGCCCACGGGCTACGACGGCGCAAGCGATGAAAGTGACACAGACGAGTCTATTCGCGCGATTCCGCTGCCGGCGGGCCCACCGCCCGGCAGCCGTGCGGCGCAGGCGCTAGAGGAGCGAAGCAGCGGTGGTCAGGCAGTAGCAGCGACTCCAGTCGAATCAAAAACAGTTTATTCATCAGCGCCAGTTATGCGCAATCTTGTCAAGGAAGCGGCAGTATTGGTGCCAGTCTCTGTGCTGCGCAAGAAAGCGGCGGCACCACTACCTGTGCCTTCAGTCACCGCAGCAGCGCCAGCTACCAGCAGCACTGCAGCAGAGGTGTCAAAGGTAGCGGTAGAAGAGACCAGCAGCCGGCAGCCGCTGCTGGAAGATTATTACGGGAGCGACGAAGAGGCTAGCGATGGTAATGATGGCCATTATGGCAACGAAAGTGGCCTCGCGCCCGAAGAAGAAGCCTACCTCCTTGCACATCGCTCTGGTAACGACAATGATGTCTAAAATCCCGACTTTTTAATTACGAAAAACCATTTTTCAAAAAATAAAAAAATAAAAAAACAATTCTCAAGCTGCATTTTATTTTTCCTTGCTATTTATAGGCAAAACCAGAGCACCCGGAAGAAGATCATACACGCATCTTCACTGCGCGCCGACGCCCGCATTTTGCGCACGGGTATAGTTTGGTATTAATATCTTTAACAGTTGCCGAAAATGTAATTGCGCGCTCACAAGTAGACCGGATCCCGATCCGCCGGGCGCTAAAATACTGGGCTATTGTCGTGCAGGTGTATATCACAAATGGAGCGTTTATATCTAGCATGAGTTGGTTTTTTGTTTTGTTTTCGTTTTCTATCAATTAGAAAGATTCTGTTTAGTCGATTTTCCTGGTAGTTGAAGCTATATAGGATCAATTGATTAATATCGAGTACTCAAAGAATGGGTGATGATCTAGTCGTCTTCAAAGATGTATGGACCTGGCTTTGTCACCGGGTAGAGCGGTGGGCCGTCCGGCTGGGGCGGGTCATCGTAGTGACATATCAGTAGAACGTGTGCAGCCATTGTGTTTTTGTTGTTTTGTGAATTGAATTGTATGAGTAGAAAGAAAGAAAAAAGAAATAAAGAGGGAAATGATGCTTTATTTATAAAAGACCAGTGTGGCTTTTTTGGTGATTTAATTGTTGGTGTAATGATGGGGGGGGGGTCTGTTTAGTGTAATGTACCTGAGATCAAATAGGCGTAATAAAAATTTAAAAAATAAAAAACCTGAGGCAAATTTGGAGTGTTGTAATTGGAAATAGAGAAATGATATTAAAGAGTCTTAATAAAATAAAAATGATTTTAAAAAGTCTTAATAAATTAATATTTAAAAAAAAAGAATCAGACAATTTGATTTGAGCTTGAAAGGCCTTTATTTAAATAGTTTTTTAGGATTCGAGGATTTGGAATAGTCACTATATATCGTAATGATTTACAAAAAAAGTAAATATAAAATATATCATGTATCGATTAAATATATATATAATTTTAAAAATAAAGGGTCTATCAGGCCCTTCTTACTCGACTGTTCAAGATCCATACAATTGACCTAGTTCTATATTAACCGACTAAGTAAAGAAAAAGAACATTGGTTGTTTTTTTTTTTTTATTCATTTTGACTGTTATTACCATTATTCGTATATTCAGTGCCATCTTTATCATTTAACAACATTGCCCTATGGCTTCTTTCTGTTATTATCTTTTATATATTTAAATTAATTGGTGACATATACATACACTTGTATAGTATCTCTTTTAAAAACTTAAACTACTGGGCTTGGTAGTTGCTCATGAGTAATGATGATGATGATCACGCATATGAGTCAGTTTGTGTGATAAACAAAACAAAAAAAGACTCAACTATAGAACATTTAAAACAACTTTACAAACATCCAAATTGGGTGATTATCAGATTCAGAATATGCCAAAACGCTTTGCCAAACCAGTATATATTATTACATACATCTTGTAGAATTGAAAAGTCTAATAGATAAGAGAAAGATCATTGTTGCAGCTGGTTTAAAAAGAAAAATTTAATATTCACGATTTTTGTCAGACAAGGTCAATTGGCCCAGCATCAGGGCTTGACGTGTGTGTTCATTGGTAGCAAAAAAGTAATAATATTTTGTAGTTGAGAAAGCCCATGGATTAAAAACCAAGGAAGACAGGGGGTTGTTGGAAAGAAAGACTTTTGTCAATTTCCCTTTGTGATTCCGGGCCAAAACGATGGAACGGATACTTGCAGTACTACTGTCAGTACACGAAAATTTAAAAAGATTGAAAGAGTAAACGTATATACTTTTTTATTATTATTATTATTATTTTGAGTTAGTACCATAATTAAAAAGTGGCATTGCCGTGAACTACAGAAATGAAACAAGCATTGCAGCCAAGTTTTCAATCATGGGTTGTTGTTGTTGTTGTTGTTGTTGTTGTTGTTGTTGTTGTTGTTTATGAACATTTGCTACAAATAAAAGTCAAATCTGTAGGTACCAGGCCAACGGCAGCTACACTTGTAAAACACCTAAGCAAAAACCGTTGGAGTCGGTTTTTTATTTTTTTTTTCTCGGGCATTCAGGTTCCGATCCAGACCCCCTTCCCCAGGTTTAGTCCTTTGCACGGCTTAAACGTGGTCGCTAAACACCAACCAGAAAAAATCTGACTCTGCTGGTGTACAAAATAAAAATAAAAACAAATAACTAAAATTCACTTTCGTGGAATCATTTACCTCTAACGATTGAATTTTTTATTTTATTTTTATTTTCTATTTATTTTGTTTTGTTTTTTTTGGCATTTTCCTGACACAGAACTTGAGATTCAAATAGGTCTTGTTTCCATGTCGATCTTAGTTGATCGTAAAAGGTGTCCTGTGACTCTCTGCCAGCCTCAAATACTATTTAGGGCTCTGACGTTAAACCCCTGTACTAATGTTTCCCTTTAGCTACTACATGGTAAAAAAAAAAAAAAAAAAAGAAGCAGGAGGAAGGGGTGGCTTAGATCAGAAATGATTCGTTGACCTTCTGCAATATTAGCGGATAAAGCAGTCCTCATGGAAAAAAAAAACAGTTCAAATGGCAAACCTGACAATCGCGATTCACAAAATGTTAATAATAAATAATAAAATATATTTGCATCACAACTAGTTATCTCTATTTGAACTCCAAGAATAGCCGTTGTTGCAAGGAGAAAAGAAAAGGAAATTGTGGCTTATAGAGCAGTGCATTTTTTTTTTTTTTCTTGAGTCAGACTCAAGAGGGTGGTTCCTAAATAGTTTTTTAAAGCTCTGGGGTTCCATAAGTGTTGACAATGTTGGTGTTGGAGGGGTGCCATTAATGAATTTTAGTAGTCATTAAACAATTCATGTTATTGATTTGTATCTGGTTTTCCAGCGCTGAAGCATCAAAAAAAAAAACACGTTTTTTTATTATGTTGGCTAATCTAATGCCATATATACTTTTTTATTTCAATGCCTGCCCATATTGTGCAAGCGCCCCACAACATGATACTTTCTTTATAAGACCCCACCTACTTCTTTCGGAACTGGGTTGCCGCAATGGGCGCGCCAATGAAGAAAATAGGAAGAAACTCCCGAAAAGGGCAATTTCGCTCCGAAACTGATTCCCTCCCGAGACAAAATCTAAACAGGATCGATGAGTTAATGCTCTTTACCGTTTTCAATTTACGTTTTTTTTTTCTTTTCCTCGGAAACAACGGCCAGACTCTTCTTGTTCAGTACCTATTTTTTTCTCTTTTGAAGGTTACAGACTGTTATTACGGAATACTCAAAGAGTCAAAGCTGTGAATAAAAACCCTTTGAAAGTTTACTTGAAAAAAAACAAAGCAAATTTCTATATCCAATACTATATTGAAAGAAAACAAAAAAGCCAAGCTAAAAAAAGCGCGTTTTTGGACAATTTTGGAATCCTGGCGCGGACTTGGCCGACGGCCTTTTTTTTTTTTTTTTTTTGGGAGGGATTCACCCCCTCGGCACATGAACTAGACGTTGATCATGGGACCGGGTTAAGCAAAGGCAGACACACACACAAACGAAAATCGACTCGGGCTACCCTGAAATCTGTGCCGTTTCTTGTTGTTGTTGTTGTTGCTTCTAACGACCGGCAGAATAAGGGAAAAGGTCATCTTAAAGCTCCATAGTCAGTCACCCGTGGTCTCCTTTTCAAAAATCTTTTTTTTAATTTTTATTTTATTTATTTCATTTATTTTTATTTTTATTTTTTTTCAATTTTTTGTAATTTTAACGGCGCATATAAGCCCTCTTTTGTTACAAACCAAGGCGTACCTTCTACTTATCTTCCAAGTACATCGTAGAAAAAAAAAATAAAAAAGAGAACTGTCCAAAGCCGTTATAAAAAAACTATCTTCAGACGAACATTTTTTTTTAAAGCAAGAATTTCCTTGTTTTATTTTTCTTCTTCCTTTTTATTTATTCAAATTTTTATTGTTGATTAATTATTTTTTTTTATTTTTGGATTGTCAAGTAATACTTGTAAAAAAAACAAAAAAAACATCTAAATTATTCCAAGCTTGCATCATGACCGCTCCCCACGACCAAAAACTCCACGCCGTGACGTCCAACAATGTCGTTTTCGAGACCGAGGTAGTTGCCGCGACTGTTGTCTACTCGCCCGCCACGGGTAAGATTGTCAGCATTATCCGCAAACACGAAGTGATGAGCGCAGTAGAAGCCACGATTGATGAAACCGAGTTCTACGAAGAGGCGCTCCGTGCCCTGGGCGTTGACCCCGAAAACCACAGAAATCTAGAAGACCTTGTGCTTATGCCTGGTATTGTTGATTCCCACGTCCACCTTAACGAGGTAAGTTGTCTTTTTGAAAAAAAAAAAAAAAAAAAAAAAAAAAAAAAAAAAAAAAAAAAAAAAAAAAA